>JAQZBX010004768.1:46004-59154 GCA_029593785.1 Cabassous unicinctus | reverse complement strand
CATCATATATCTTCTAGGTATATCAAATTCAGATTCAAGGTCCAACACTAAACTCGTTATATTCCCCACAAATCAAAACAAAAATTTTGTTCTTCTTGCTCTGTGTTCTGTTCCCTCTATGCAAAACATAAAGATTGTTCTCAGCTCATCCCTCTCCCTCCCCTCTATATCCAATAAGCCACAAGCTCCTGTCAACTCAATCTCCTAAATGCCTCTCAGCTCCACCCCCCTCCTCTTCATCCTCATTATTTCTACCTTATGGAAATCTCTTACCCTGTCTAACAAAAACTATCGCCTACAGCCCTAAAACAGTCTCCCTGCCTCCAGAATGTTTTCTTTCCAATGCCTGAGTCTGCCAAGTCCCTGCTGTAAGCTCCTCAACACTTCCCCGTTGCCTACGGGATGGTATCCAAATGCCTTTACATACCACAAAGCTTTTTCCCAAGTTGGCCTCCTCTCCGCTGCTTTTTGCAGCCTTCTACCATGCTCCACATCACACTCAGTATATCTGGGCCTTTATACATGTTGGTTGCACAGACAAAGAAAATGTGTCTTCCTTGTACCCCTTCTGAACTTAGATTCACATAGAACTCAACTCAGAAGTCACATGCTATATACAAAGTAACCTCCCACCCCCACCCCAGAAGAACTTCCTCCATGCTATACGTTGTGTAGTCCTCGGATATTTTACTTATCACACTAGACTATAGTGGTCTGTTAATAGTTCTCTCTTTCCCATCATCCCAAAATCTTCCAAAGACCTTCTTTATTCCAGTGTTGGGAACAGTGCCTAGTGTATAATAAGAATTCCAAAAAAAGTCTGAAATCTTAGTGCCCTTTTTCCATTACAATTAGCTAGCTTCATGGGTCTGTATTAATAGCTTCTTAATCCAAATAAGCTCAATTTATAGAATTGTGAACAAACTGATAATGCAAAAAGTATGTTATAAAATCTTCAGATGCAAGATTTCTGTTTCGGGTATATGCTTCTTGATATTAAGTAGCCCCTGGTGAATTCTGATGATGTAGCCTGGTCTATAAGACAATGCACATCTTTGGCGCAAAGGAAGTCATTCTAAGAATAAGGAGTTTGATGGTCCCCAAAGAAAAGCTTGAGAAGAGGGGCAGTTGAAATACTGGGGCTTTTTTGGGACTTTGGGGGTTGTCCTGAGTGGCGAAGCAGCGACGGATGTAGGCCATTTTCCATCAGAATATACCATGCAGAACTGGGTGGGAGAGAGTGTGGTCTGTGATGTGAACTGTGGTCTATGCTCGGTGGCAAGGCCCCAGGATGTGTATATCCATTGCAGGTGTTGTACCACACGGATGAGGAATGGTGATGTGGGATGTTGTTGGAGGTGTGGGCGGTGGGGAAAATGGGAATCCCTGTAATTTCTGAGTAATAATTAGGTAATCTAAGCACCTTTAAAACACAAAATATATATATATATAACAAATAACATTTATGTAAACAAATGCACATATATGCATATGTATTTATATATCGTTTTACAAATTTAAAAAAAATAGTAAAAAAAGAAAGAAAAGCTTATGGGAAGCAGCTGTGGCTCAAGCAGCCAAGCACCCGTCTACCACATGGGAGGTCCTGAGTTTGGTTACCAATGATCCCTGAAAAAAAAAACAAAAAATGAACAACAAGCAAAACAAACAATAAAACCAACTCAGGGAAGCCGATATGGTTCAGTGGTTGAGCACTGGCTCATACAAGGTCCCAGGTTCGATCCCCAGTCCCAAGTACTTCAAAAAAGAAAAGAAAAGAAAAGAAAAGAAAAGCTTACATTCTGAGGAAAGTTTTGATAAAAGAAAGGAGTAAGAGATGCGAAGTCAAGCAGTAGATTCTGGGTTCAGAAAATATTATAAAACTCTGGAAGCTCCATATGCAATATCCTAAAAACTTCCCCAGTAGGGAGTTGTGCTGGCCAAGAATACAGGTGTCAGAATCAAAAGGACTAGATTCGAGTCTTTGCTGCTAGGTAGATCAATGACAACTGGCAAGTCTCATAGCTTCTCTTTCCTCATCTGTAAAGTGAGGGAGTTGGACCAAATTATCTCAAAGTCCTATTAAACTTCATAATTCTATGGATCTGAATTTATGACAATGATTCCTGAATTTGCCTGTGCATCAGCATCACTTGGGAAGCTTTATCAATCCACAGCTTCCCAACCCTCCTCCACAGAGGTTGTGATTCCACTGAATTAACTAATAAGGAACGGGAATTCCTTAGTTCTAGAGAGCTCCTACAGGTGGCTCTGATGCAAAGCCTGGTTTGGGAGCTGAACCACTTCACCTGCTATCATTTTTCAAGTAGGTCTACCACCTACAGAATAGTGTTTTCCAGTGGGAATATATCTCCAATTTCACAATAATGGTTGAATGGACTATGGCATTCACTTTACATAAAGTAATCTTAGGGGCATTTTACCATAACACATCTACTACTCAAATCTGGAAATTACCTAAATAGTTTTGTATTTCAATATCTGTATTATCACCATTTTAAACATGCTTATGGCAAAATATTTTCCACATAAACCCACTTTAGATGTTTTTTATGAAAATCAAGGTGAAATTATTTCACATATAGTCATGTGTAGCCACTACCTAGGGACATACCTACAGCACAGAATAAGACAGACATTTATGTCAGAAACCAATAGCAGGCTAAAATTGTGCCATCTGTACAAAGATGTACAGTTTACATTGAGGAAGTTGTGTAGCAGGCACTGTTGTTGTCCACAAGCCCCAACGTCTTCCTTACTCGCAGAACCTACCAGTTCCCAGGAAATGAATCGTGATGGGGACAACTTATTTGACACTCTCGTTTCCCTTTGCAAGAGACTCATTTTTGCAGCCCCTCTTGCAGCTAGGGATAACCATGTGGTCTAGCACTAGCCTGCTGGTGGGCTTCTGGGCAATATCAGTTTTCCTCCTTGAAAAAAGGAAAGCTTCTTTTGTCACCCAGATCCCTGCTTCCTTCCTTGAATGTACAGGGCCGTGGCAGCTGTCTGGTGGCCACGAGCCATCACGCATGAAGACCGAATGCCAGTACCCAGAAATCGCAGAGTAGACACTGAGCAGCCAGGACCTTGTTGGCACTGGCGAGCCCCTGCTCTGCCCACAGAACTCTAACAACAGAGTTGCTCTATGTGAGACAGGTGAAGATCTTTATTGTTCAAACCACTGTTAGCCTTGTTTCCTACCACCTGCAGCCAAAAATACATCTTAACAGAATATTAATCTGCAGAAGGCAACTAGGCCTATATCGGGTTGGAGTTCCATATGCCATAGATAATGGGGACAGAGCTTTCACTCGGGAAGAGGTATTTCAATAACTTGAAGGATGGAGAAGGACAGTTCAGCAGGCTAGGGGGGCGAGGGAAGCAATAGCTTCCATGGAGAAAGCTTGAAGATGAGAGAAGTGAATAAAAACGCTTGCAGTCGATCATCTGACTCTCCAGTAGGGAAGCCTTTACAATGGAAATGAATAAGCATTTTTCCTTTTTTTTTCAAAAACTTAGTCCTTTGTACAATTTAAACACCAATGATTAAATTGTACAGAATTTCTATCTGGGGTGATGGAAAAGTTTTGGTAATGGATATTGGTGGCAGGTAGCACAACATTATGAATGTAATTAACAGCACTGAATTGTGCATTCAAATGTGGGACAAAGGGGCAATTTTAGGTTGCAGATATGTTACTCAAATAAAAATTAAGAAAAAAAAATAGGGCTGTACAACATGAACAGTGAACCTTAATGTAAACCATGAAGTACAGTTAATAGTACAATTATAAAAATATTCTTTCATCAATTGTAACAAATGTATCACACTAATGCAAGGTGTTAATAATGGGGCGGGGCGCGGTATATGAGAATTCTGTATTTTCTGCATGATTTTTCTGAAAATTTAGAACTTCCCTAATTAAAAAAAAAAATCTAAGTCCTAAAATTGCAGAGTCATCAAAACCTCCTTCAACTATACAATTACTTTATTTCTTTTATTCACTCCCTACCTCAAAGGATCTGTCTGTGATCACCGGCACTGCCCAATGGTCCCACCCCAGAGGATACTGCACTGAGGTCAGACCTATTCTGGCACCAAGGTCAGTTCTTGGCCTCCAGAGCCTTGACCCCTTTGACTCCAATGGTGCTGACTGCAAGTAAGACTACAGGGTCTGGAAGTCATGTTAGAGTAAGAGTCTCACATCTAGAGCTGGCTTCTGGAAAACACCAGGAAACACAATACACACGCTGCCTCCTCACTCTTCTCCCACTTTCAGGCTCTAACACTTAAGGAAATTAAAAAGAACCTATTGGTGTAAGGCACATTGGCACATCAAAGTCCCCAAAGGAAAATATTTAAATTTTTTCCATCTATTTTCCTCTCCCGTTCTTTATGCGGCTCAATGAGAAGAAAGGTAGAGCTTACATTTTATGTCAACACAAAAGGCCTCCGTTTGTGTGCATTACTTATTAAAGTATTCAGCGATTCAATGTCAAGGTATGTATTATACATACTTTTTTTTTCTAGGCCATTATCAGCTTTCTTACAACACTATTATTCTTCAGCCCAGCTAATGCTTCTGTCAAAGATTTAGCAACAAGCATGGAAAATGTCAAACAGTAGGGAAGAAACCTAGCTATTTCTACAACTGCACAAAAAGCCCGAGTTGTCTTTTGTGGGAAAGCAGCATAATTCCACTAAGAACGCCAATGGATGTTTTATCAGGGGACAGACTGGTGCGATGGTTTGTTTGTTTTCCTCTGCACACCTGAGTCCATCTCTTCTGAATAAGTCTCCTTTCTTCTCTTGCCAGTATACTTAATAAAATAGGGCCTATGTTGTTGTCATTTCACCCTCTTCCCAGGAGGTAGCTGGCTTGGAACGTGACAGAAATCAGCCGCGAGAATCAGTCCTGTTCTGCCGGCGGAGTAGTGTGATAAGATTTAAGGAGCGCTAAAAGGGTCCTCTGGAGAAAAATATTTTCCCAACCTGCTTACCAGGGTGCCTGAAATTACAACCCTTCTGCTTTAAGGCATTGAGAGTCTCTATTAAAATGCAAATACGTTAGGTGAGTTATTTTATCAACCTATCGCATCTTAGCTTGAATTAGCTTATGGTTTAATTCAAAAATCCTGAAGTGATAGGAGGAAGGGACTTTAAGTTTGGACATGAACAATGATGACCTTTTTATGGTCCAGGGTTTAGAAAGCATTGCCTAAGGAGCAGGCCCCGGCAGCAGAACAGGATACAGTCTGATGGGACGTAAAATGAGGTCCCCAGTCAATGCATGCAGACAGATTCCCCAACCACCCCGGCTAAGTAACAGCCTGGGAAGTTGCCATCCTCACATGTCAAAGGCAAATTCAAGGAAGGTTCAGTGAGCACATCACTTCTTTTCTCCCGGTTTGAAGTGGCATCCTCAGCCGGATTCACGAACCCTTTCCCTCCTGCCTGAGGCTGCTCGGATGCTTACCTTCCCTGCTCGTTTCAGAATCTGCGTGGATCCTATGGTGGACTCTACTCTTGCTCACCAGTATTTTCATTTCTCCCCACACTCACCAAGTTGAAATCAGTCGAGGCCACATGACTAACTTCGGACAATGAAATGTGAGCAAAGATGGCTCATAGTGCTTTCGGCCAGCATTTGAGATCTGGCACACGATTCTCCAGGCTCTTTCCTTCTTCCATGGTCAACTCTGAATCATCAAGTAGAGATAAAGAAGGCCATGAAGGCCAAAGAAGCCTACCTAAAAGCTTCTCCGACCTGCAGATGACCACAGTTGAGCAGAGATAAGCTTCGGTTGTATTTGACCACCATTAGTTTAATGCCACTACCTCAGTATATCCTAGCGTATCCTGACTAATACAGACCCCATAAGTAGCACCTCAGGAACTCTCATCAGGCCCTCATGGTGCCATATACACTTTCACTATTGAGCTCCTACTATGCGCTCAGTATGACGGTGATGAGTATTTTGAAGGAAACAAAAGTAACGAAGAAAGATGGAGAGGGAGCAGCTGTACCTAGAATGGGGAAGAAAGGCGTCTCTACATAGGGGCCTCTGGAGGAAGGGCACTCCTAGGCAGAGGGAAGAGCAAGTGCCCAGGCCTGAAGCAGGAACAAGCTTAGTGCGTCCACAGAACAGAAAGCCCACCAACGAGGCTGGAGTGGAGGGTGGGAAGCAGCATGGTGAGAGGTAAGATAAGAGAAGCAGGGAGAAACTACGTCATGGAGGACCTGGTGGACTAAGGACTTTGGGATGTTACCAAGGAGGTAAACAGGAGAGTGACATGATCTAATTGCTCTTTAATTCTGTCATTCTGGTTGCTGTTGGGAATTGGTTTGGAGGGGGATACGAATGGTGGCCAATTAGGAGGTTGTTTCAGACATCCAGACAGGAGACAGGGTGCTGGACCTACCTTAGGATGGATGAGTGATGCTAAGGGTGCAGCTGCCATCAGCAATCATGAGATTCTGGTAGATTCCATTGGCCGTGATGGGTAACTTTCTCCACCAGAGTTTGGCTGCTCAGAGAAAGTGAACGGTTAGGTTCTTCCAGAATTCCAGAATTGGGGTTTTGCTAGAAGAGTTTGGCTAAGATCCGAGGTGAGGGTGAGGACTGCAAAGTCAGGTTGTTGGAGACTTCAGTTAGAAGGTCATTGAACTGACAGAGCCTAGAATTCAGATGGGATGGGAAGCTATGGAAGGCAGAGGCTGATGGTGTGAAGCCCCTCCCCACCCCCAGTGTCTCCCACCTCTGGTTTCCCACCTGTAGCTAATGTTTGGCTCTGCCTCTCTGCCCAGCTTCTGCAGACGAACACATGGCTGGATTATTTGCCTGGCACCTGATGACCAATACCAGATGAGTCCCATCTCTCAGATCACCTTTAGCCCCACACTTTGTTGCTTACAGCTTGGTCCTGCTCCACCCCTACTCATCCCAGGTCCATAACCTGAGTTCTTGAGTGTCTGTGAAGAAAGCAAACTCTATTATCTAGTCCAGTTGTTAAGCATAAGGGCTAAAGGTATGCTGTGGGTTCTAATCTAAGCTCCTCCACCTTCCAGCTGTGCAACCTTGAACAATTACATAACCTCTTTGTGCCCCCAGTTTCTTCATCTGTAAAATGGGGATATTGATAAGACCTACATCATAGGGCTATTGGAAATTAAATGAATCAATAAAAAGCACTTAGAAGACTGCCTAGCACACTGTAAAACTCTCAATTAAAATTAGCTGTTATTATTTTATCATCTTCCTGCATGACTCATTAAATCTCACTCCCTCCTGAAACCTTCTCTCCCCACCCCAGCCTTTATTTATCTACTTTCTCTAACTTAGTACTCATACCCCGTAATCTGCATCTTACGATGACATACTGTCCTGTTCCCTAATTATTGTTATCATTCAGTTTGGCACTTGAATCTACACTAATCACTATATGCTGATATGTAAAATCATGCCCCATCCTAATTCTTCATGTTTATTCCTTAGCTCTTCTAACTACACTAAGAGTTTCTCATAAGGCAATTGTATACGTCTATGGCACCTTCACGGTATTTAGCATAGTGCTAGACACCTAATGGCGATTTGCTAAGCACTTGGGTACTAAAATAGGGCTTTCATTTGGAGAACTCCACGAGTTCTATTCTTTAGGAAAAGAATGGCAGTGGGAGAATGCTTCAGAACCGGAACTAACTTATATAACTTATATATAACTTATATAAGCCAATGGTTCTCTGGGCAGGTGAATGCCTATTCTATCCCGGAGAGAGTATTGCCATGCATTTCCTTCTTAAAGGTCTCCAAAAACCTTCCTAGAAATAGCCCAACTCATACAGGGTGAAAACTACCACTTCAGCCTGATCCTTAGGGCTCCTGGGCCAGCTGGGGTAGTTGGCCCTCAGTACAAATAAGATCTTCCAGACCATTAGCCCAGGTCCTCTCCTCCTATAAGGAGACAAATGCCAAGCAGACAGCAGAAGCCTGCTGAGGAGCTGCCCTAAACTGAGCCTGCCCCGTGGCTTCTGGGATTGCCTAAACTGAAGAAACTGCCTCACACGGCACTACTACATGGGACTTCTGCAATGGAGAGCAGGCTGGTTTTCCCATCACTTCGGCCTCTCCACAAATCCTTTAACACAGCTAATCTTGCTGTGAGGCAGCGTGGAGTGGGGTTGAGAACCCGCGAACCAGGAGCCAGACAGTGCCTGGTTGTAAGCATTATAAAACTCTTCAGTTTGTTACCTGATTTTAAACTGTATTTATTTACCAATATGGGGGGTGAGGGAGGTCTTGAGCACCAGAGCCAAGTGGATGCCTAGGCAATTTCTGGGAACTGGGGATACAAAGATGAAGAAGACACAGCCCATTCCTTTGAGGAACTTGCAGTCTATTTTAATAAATAGACTGGTTTTAACAGCTCTACTAGAGGCATAGGCAAAGTGCTGCGGGAAAATACAAGAGGGGGCAACTAACTCTGCCCAAGGGTGACAGGAGAAGCTATGCAAAGCAGACACCTGTAATTGAGTGGCAGTCAAGGTGGGAGGGGAGGTACCTTGCAACCTTGGTTCTCCGCCTTACCAGGCATTTGAATCACCTAGGAGGCTGTTGAAACCCTGATTCCCAGACCCACCTCTAGAGCTTTGGTGCAGCAGGTCTGGGGCGGGCAGGAGGGTTTGCACTTACAACAAGTTCCCAGGTGATTCTGGTGTTGCTGATCCAGGGACTCACCTTGGAGGGCTGCTGCCTTACAGCGTCACAGGTGCAGGACCACGAGAGGCTGGCCTCCTCAGGGACAGCAGGTAGGG
This sequence comes from Cabassous unicinctus, assembly GCA_029593785.1. NCBI lineage: Eukaryota > Metazoa > Chordata > Mammalia > Cingulata > Chlamyphoridae > Cabassous > Cabassous unicinctus. The sequence continues at coordinate 50,320 of JAQZBX010004768.1, read as the reverse complement.
GGCCATGGCTGGAGCAGCGAGCAGAGGAGGAAAATGGCAAAAGATGAGGTGGGAAAAACAGGCAGGAGCTGACTCAGAGCGAAGAAAGCTGGGATGAGTCCTGTATCCTTGGAGGACCTTTGGGAGTCTACGGCCCTGACTGACATGATCCAACTGACAATTCCAAAACTATTGCTTTGGGACCAGTGTGGAGAATAGACTGGAACAGAGGAAGATTAGGAGAACCTTTAGAAGACTGTTGTTAGCGGCCAGATACATAATGAGCGCCAGAGACAGTGCAGGTGCAGGGGGGGTAAGAAGAAAGAAGCAGAGAAATCTTAGGGCAAAGACCAGAACAGACGTGTGGAGACCCCGACAGGACGCGAGGAAGGAGGAAGGCTTAAGGGTCGTCCAAGCCCACGAACTCCAAAGCCTGGATGGAGGGAGTCCCAGCTACTAAAAAAGGAGTGCAAGGGACACAACGGATTTAGGAGAACGACAATAAATTCCATCTGCAGTAATCTGAGGTGTCTGTGCTGTCCAGGAGGCAACGAGAAAGGCAGGTCTGGGGCTGAGGAAAGAAGTCAGAACTGAAGATGGAAGGTCTGGGCACCCCAGAACACAGACGCACCTTAGAAGCAGGGCTATGAATTAAGACAGTCACGGAGAGAGAAGTGGCTTGAGAAGAGAGCCAGGACAGATGCTTGACTTACCTTTTTAAAATGCACAAAGCTGTTGAAAGCCAAGAATGGAGACAGGGAGAACGAGCATGAGGAGGCAGAAGCCGAGGGACCCAGAGGGACTTAGCAAAGATTTTTACAGCTTCCTGAGCTGGCGCTGTCCTCTGTCTGGCATCACAAAACCTTCCAACCTAACCGGCCCGTAAGGGGAAGGTGTCGGCGCTAGTCCACTGGCTGCCTCTTCTGCTCCTGTCGCAGGCACTGACCCCTGCAAACGACACTTCTTAGGCTCCTTTGCCAACCGACTTCTGGTTAGTTTCTGGCCAAAAGGGCAGAAAGGCTCTGGCAGGAGACTGGGAGAGGGGAGGTGGGAAGAGCCAGGGCTTGTCCCGCCCCCTCCCTGGACCTCTGCGGCTTCTCCTCAGAGCCATGGCTCTGGCTCCCACCTGATTCCCCCAGCTCTGGGGTCTGGTAACAGCCCCTCCTTTTTCAGTCCCTGCAGCTGTGTGGGGAGGGGGGCAGCTGTTCCTGGCTGTGGCTCTTCTCTGTGGCGACTCACCAGCTCCTTTGGCTTCTCAGCTCGTCTAACACCTGTACAACTCGTTCCTGGCTTGAAATTCCCTCTGTCCCACTAGCCGGTGTGGGCTCTGCTGTCCTTACTGGTCCCCAGCTGATAAGCAGTTTCTCTTCCCACAATTTGTTTCAGGCTTTGGAATCCTATTCAGGCTGGAATTATCCAAGTTGAGATTAGCAAAGGCTTCCATTTAAAAGTTAAGAGGAAAAATAATTTTAAAAGAGGCAGTAAATAAAGATAAAAGCTGAAATAAATAAATAAATTGTAAAAATAAAAAAACAAAGCAGCAGAATGATAAATTAGATTAAACCCTGGTCTTTTGATAAGGCTACTAAAATAAACAAGCCTCAGAAAAGCACAATTAAAGGGACATTTTTTAATTAGAAATGAGAAAGGAGATAGGACAATTAAAATAGATTTTTTTCCTCCACATCCAAAGAGAATGTTATGCACACTTGTAGGCTAGTAAACTGAATTCCTCAATGAAACGAATAATTTCTAGAAATACATATATTAAACAACGGAAAAAAGAAGAAGAAAAAAAAGCAGCTGGTCCCAATGTTTCCATCAGGACAATTTTTATATTTTTAAGAAACAGATGGTTTCAATGTTGTACAAATTATCTGGAATATAAAAAGAGACAAAAGTAGCTTTATATCCATTAGGCAACCATGGTCTTTTTCCTAAAGTCTGATCAAGATAGAACATACAAAAAGAAAATTATAGGCACATATTGCACGTGGATATGGATAGGAAAATCTTAAACAGAATCCTCACCTCTGTAAAGGAACTTGTTTTACTGTTCCGCTTCATATCTTTAGAGAGATGATAACATTTTTTGGCAACAGCTTTATTGAGATGTAATTCACATACCATAAAAAATATGGAACACTTCACAAATTCCTGTGTCATGCTTGTGCATGGACCATGCTCACCTTCTCTGTATCACTCCAATTTTAGTACATGTGCCGCTAAAGTAGGCCTGAGGGATGGTAACTGCATAAGTTGAAAGAAATCACAAAGAGTGGACATGGTACATTATAAAATAAACAGTCATTTAACTAAAATCAAAAGAAAAATATTAAACTGGAGAAAATACTGGCAGCATATTTAACAAAAGGTTCATTTCTATCTTATATAAGGAAATTACTTACACATATTGATAGGAAAAAACAAACTAAGCCCCCAAAACATAAACAGTCAAAGAACTGGAGGAGACAATTCCTGAAAAAGGAAATTCTACTGTTGGAAAAGTGTTCAACTCCACTTGTAATCAAAGAAATGCCCACTCAAGAAATGTTGCAGGATTTTACACCTCTTTTAGGGGAATTTTAGAAATTATCCCGTATTACGAGACCGTAGTGAAAATAGCACACCACTCACTGTGGGGGACCACATATCAGGAGTCATTTTAAAACGCCACAGTATCCCTTTGTTCTAAGGAACTTTTAAAGAATGAAAAACAAAGCTACATGATATGTTCATTGCAATGTTACTCTAACAAATAAATAAATCATATCCAAAAGCAGAGGAATTATTGAGAGAAGCTTATAAGTTATTGTTTATAATTATAATTAAAATTATATTTTATCAAGTACCCTCATAAACATTACCCTTATTAGTCCTCAATTCAGGTGCAGAAAAATTAGGTAACTTGCACAAATTCACACAAACAGTGGATCTCTAACACCTGCTACCAGATCCCCTGCTCTGAGCCTCAGTTTCCTCATCCATGAATAAGGTTGAGAACAGTCACTAACAAGTGGTTGTGAGGCTTAAATGAGGCAGTGGTTGTGAAGCTCTGCACAGGGCGTGGCACTCAACCCAGCCAGAGAATGGCACTGCCTCCCCTACCCAAGGGACGAAGGAGGCATTTATTGGCCTCAACAATAAAATTGTGCTTGTCATTCAGTCTTCCTTGAAGATGAAGTCTTCTTTCTGAAAGCTGAGACTCAAAAGCATCTCAAGGCAAATTTCCAGGTAGCTGGGAAATGGATCCGAGTTCACTCATGATGAACAGCCACAATTCCAGGGGAGTGGCTTTCCTGCAGGATCAAAGAGAGTGTGGCTACTTCTCCCTTTTGTTATTTGGCTATACTGAACCATCAATGGGCAGGAAAGAGTAAGATAGCAGTGACCCTGGACTTCAAACCTACAAATAGAGAACAATTGTGGCCATCAGAGAGGCAGATTCCAGAGTAATAGAGGAAAGGTGAGAGGCATCCTGAGCTTGGCTTTTCCTCCCAAAGTCAACAAGCCCTGAAAATCTCCACCAACTACAAAGGTACAGGTGGAGAGTTACTCCCCTCTCTCTTCCTGCATTGTCACAGGCTTGTGAAGGTCAAAGAGAAATAGATGTAGCCTGAAGGATACAAATGTAGTTGAGCTTGAATTGTGAACAACTGCCTATGAGAGTCAGAACTTGCACAGTTAGTATATAAGCTCCAATAAAAGAAGTGACAAGTCCAACAAAGGATCTAAATTCAGATGAGAAATACCAGAGGATGACACAAATCCAAGCATGGCCAGAGGCTGAATGACACTGAGCTTATCTACTCCAGTTGGGACGTCAAACAGGCATCTCAAATTGAACATGTCAAAAACCATACTCCAGTTCTTTGTCCTCACCTGCTCCTCCTGTCACCTTCCCATCTCAGGTAATGGCAACGCCATCCTACCAGGTGCTCAGCTGGAGTCTCTTTGACTCCCCTCTTTCTCTCACATCTCACATCCAATCCATCAGAAAACCCTGTTGGCTCTATCTTCAAAATATACTCAAATCCCTCATCTTCTCATCACCTACCGACTCTCTGGCCCAAGGCATCATTTTTCTTGCCTGTCTTCTTGTATGGTCTCCTAACTGTTCTCCACATTTCCACTCTTGCCCCCTTCTCTCTCTTTCCAACACAGCAGCCAGAGTGATTTTATTAAAAACTAAATGGTCTAGTACCATAAAAGAACTAATTGATAAATGGGAAGTCATCAGAAGTAAAATAAAATATGCTCTTCAAAAATAGTGTAAAGGGAAGTGGGTGTAGCTCAGTGGTTGAGTGCCTGCTTTGGTCCCAGTTTCAATCTCCGGT
>JAQZBX010004768.1:19043-38092 GCA_029593785.1 Cabassous unicinctus | reverse complement strand
ATCTTCCCCTCAGCAAGAACCACCTAGTTGAGCTTAGTCAACCCCCAGAACCATGAGAGATTATAATAAAGTAAGATTTCTTTTAAGTGACTAAATTTTGGAGCAATTTATTATGTAGCAACAGATGAACCGAACACAGTTCTTTGTTGCACATCGGCTATATCACAATTAAACAGTATTCATACAATCATATATTAGAAGAAAACAAGTTCCTCAAGACCAATCATCCATCCAATGACTGAATTTCTTTAAATAAAACCTTGGCCTTTTACAGTGTTCAAAGCAGGCACACATGCATCTTCTGTTTTGAACTTGCAGAAATGTAACAAGCTTAAAAATTAAGAGTTTAGACTCCAGGGTTAGATAGACTTGGAATGGAATCCCAGCTTCACCACTTACTAGCTGTGTGTCTTTGGGCAAGTCACTCCAATCCTTAGTTTTCCCCTGTGTAAAATGGGGATAATAATAGTACCTGTCTCATATGGTTATTGTAAATGTCAAATGAGATAATGTGTGCAAAGTGTGGTGCCTACCAAGGAGTGCCCAATAAATGTGAGGTCCTAATATTGTGGTGGCTTTTTGATAATGTTATCATCAATATTTCTCAAAATAAGCTTGTAAGTATATTTCACATTATAATTTGCCATAATACTGAAAGATAGGGCCTATTATTATTCACAATTAAGGAAACCACTTGACTTGCCCAAGATTACACAGCTTTGGGGTAGATGAAGTGAAAGTGGAAGAACAGGTATTTAACCCCAGGACTTGTCTCCTGGTCCATTTCACCCTTCATCACAGCAGTCTCCTAGCAAGTGCTTTTCCAGCCTCTGATGAAGCACTTTCAATGATGGGAAACTCACCACCCACTAACAATCCCTCTTTCAACAGCTCCTTCTGTGGAATGTTCATCTTTCTTTTGAGCTGGAATCTGTTTCCGTGTAACAGCCATCCATTGGTCTAACTCCCCTCCGCAGGGCCAGCAGGAACAAATCTCTCTCTTTCACATAACAGCCCTTGAATTTTTAAAGAGCCTATCCTGTGACCCCAGCCAAGTCCTCTCTTCTCCAGGCCCAGCCTCCCCAGGTTCTTCTGCCATTCCTCTTCCAGCCCATGGTTATGAATCCCCTTCCCAGCCAGTCCTCCCTCTCTGCCTCAGGGCTGAACAAGAGGCACATACTATTGATGACCAGAGAGCCTTTCATCCTGCCCCTGGAGGCCTGTAATACATTTGTGCTTTCTCAGGATGACACATACTCCCGGAGTACTAAGAATTGCTGTCAATCTCTCTGGCATCGTGAAGGACTCTGGCATTTCACCATATAATCATTTTTTTTCCTCCCAAGGGGCTGTCTGCTTCAAGAAACTGTCACAGCCTCCATCCAAGAGGAGCCAAAGTGTTCTGAAGCAGATAAGCATAACTCTGCCATGTGGGTCCTTCCAAGCACTTCGCTGACGCATCTGCCTGTGGTGAAGGAGCTAAGATAACCTGCAATCATAGACACTGGCATAGCCCCAGCAACCCTAGGCCTCGCTAGCCTTAGAAAGGAAGAGTGTATTTTTGTCAGGATATGCTGGGTAATATGCTGTGGTATCAAAGAGCCCTAAAACTGCAGTGGCTTAACGATAAAAATTCATTTCTTATTTTTGCAGAGTTCACTGTGGATCTGGCAACTCCCATGGTAGTTTCCTTTCAAAGTAGTGGCTCAGGGATCCAGGAGATTTGCATCTTATAGCTACACATCTGGAAAACGTGGTTTCCAGGTCACTGGCAAGGGAAGAGCCAACCCTGAATTGCTTCAAACTAGAACCAACATAGATCACGTCTACTTATTTGTAGCCCATTGGCCAGAGCTAGTCATGTGGCCCCAACTAATGGCAAGGGGGCTGGGAAATGTGGGGTGAGCACATGGCTATTCAATGAGCAGCAAATGGCTTGCCCCAGATGGAAACAACCACAGTGGCCTTTTGACCTTGAACTAGCTCCCCACACACCAAGGAGAATCACCGTGATGCCAAGCCCCCTGCATCCCCTCCTTTGCTCTAGCAAGCTCTTGATGCTTCACAGGTTCCTCAGCAACCAATCTATTTGACGGCTGCTAACACTGGTGTGCCCTTCTGAACCCCGACGTGGTGATTTTAATTGGCAGCTGCAGATAACTCCCTCCCATCTCTCTCTGCTGCCACTGACTCTGCTGAGGCCTTGTCATAGCATCCTTAATTGGTTTCCATTCCTCCCTCTGCCACACCACTGTCCATTATCTTTTAAAAATTCTAATCTGATTATACCCTTTCTCTGCTTCAAATCCTCCCATAGCCCCAGTGCCAACAGGATATAACCAATTTCCTTAGAGCTGCATGAAAAGCCTTTTATAATCTAGTCCCAAAGACCCTTCCAGCCTCCTTGCCCAGGGCCCCACTGCTGTGTTCCCTATGCTCAAGCCTCCCCAAACTCACACCTACTCCTCCAGGCGCCATGGCACTTCCCAGTGTGCCCCTTTCTGCAGCAGCTGTAGAAAGTCTACTGACCCTACAATGCCCAGCTCAAGTGCCCCATTCTCCAGGACAGCCTCTCCAATTCTCCCCAACAGAGCTAGATGCACCCTGATCTGGGCACGCGACAGCGTGTTAACATGCCTCAATTGTACTTCCTTGTTGGCGTGTCCCCCTCTCCCATTTGGTGAAATTCTCACTGGCAATAGTCATGCCTTGTTCACCTCTGTATCTCCAATGGATAGAATAACTCCTGGTCTAGAGTATGTATCCATAAATGTCAAATAAATACATGTTACAATTGCCTGGTTCCATTTTCTGCTACTGAGAAAGAAGCCATTCCTCTATGCACGGCTATGTTTTTATTCTAAAACAGTGAGAGAAACAGGAAATGAAAAGAATAATAATATAGCTCACAGCCTGGGCTGGGGGCTTTTGAAAGGAGAACATTAAACTCCTTGGAATTTTCCCAGCATCCTAAAGACCAGTAGCTCCAGGGGTACCACTTTGACTTTCTGGATCATTCTAAAGTGGCCTCTCTACCTCATTCAAAAATCCTGTGAGGATGAACTGAAAATAAATAGCTGTCTGATTAGCCCAGTATTGAGCTATTTCAATGCATTTCTCCTCCTGAGCAGAGAGATTGCATGTCCTGAAATGAAAGGAAAGCATGTATGAAAGCTCTGGTTATTCAGAGGGGAGAGGGGGGCAAAAAAAAAAAAAAGACTTGAAACTCTCCAAAAAGCCTCCAGCACTGTAACTAAATGTTAATGTGTAAAGATATCCCAAAATTTCAGGAAGCCATTGGTAGTGCCACACTAAAGCTCATTCTACTTTTAAAGGGAAATATTTGACTTGGAGGGACAGACCCCATGCTGGCTCCAAGGTAAACTTTCTCTAGCTCTCTCAGGCCAATTTTAATGCTAAGAGCAGCTCCATCTGAGTAAAAGTTCATTTTTGAGAGCCAAGCTGTGAATTATGCTACAGGCTGAGCTGAGCAGTTGGTCTTTTGCTGATGAAGGCAGAAGCCTGAATGTGATACAGAAGTGGAGGGGGGAGACAGGGACATCCGAAGGGGATTATCACAGAAGGTCAGACTAATTAAATCGAGAGAAGTCACCAGAGAGCCAAAGCTCCCGCACTTACCATCTTCAAATGCTCTGACACATGCAGGGGTTGATAAGAAAAAGAGGGTTGAATTGCCACTTTCATCTGCCTGGAAGGACAACAGTCAACCAAATAAAGCATTTCAGTATTGGTTTAAGCTCAGGTGGGGCGGGAGGAATTGAAACTGCTGCCGATTCCTAATTATTCGGCTGAGTCAGAGACAGGGAGAGCGAGGGGAGGCAAAAATCCAGTTGTCTCCCTGATTAGCCATTTCCACAGACTTGTGAACCTACTCTGTACTGGCATAGTGCTGAGTGCAAGGGAGAAAGCAAATAAGAAATGTCCTACCCTCAAGGGCCTCACAGCTGATAAATAGTTATGTAATAACATCACACAGCATGATCGATGCACTAACCGAGTTACTTAAGAGACTGTAAGGGTGCGATGGGGTGGGGGTGGGGGGTCTGGTAGTTGGAGTTGGCTCCATAAAGGAGGCGATACACGAGCGAACCTTCAAGTCAAAGAATTCTCCAGCTGGTGAATGGAAGAAACACAAGAGAGCCAGAGCCCACAACACATACAAAGGTCAGGGAGTGGGAAGGGTAGAGAGGGTGGGACGTAGAATCCATGCTGAGGAATGCTGGAGGTAGCTTTCCTCCCTAAGGTAACTTGGAGTCAGACCATGAACGACCTCAAATGCCATGCAAAAACATTTAGAGTTTGCCTTGTTGGCGGGGGGAGCCATTGAAAAGAAGAAGGTGATATGATCCAAAACGTATTTGAGAATGCACACTTGGGCCACAGATGGATGATGGAAAAGGGTCTCTTTCCAAAGGTGCTAATAACAAATGCCCAAGCAGCAGGCCTGTGCAGAACCTTCTCTGTCTTCCCTGTTCCTGCTCACAACCCTCACAGGGGGCTGCTGTGGAACAAGCAGTTCCCGAGAGCCTACTACGCGTGCTCAGCAACCAGTTGCCTGCTGTCACAGAGTCAAGTGTGCTGAAGACTGAGGGAAGATGGAGTAGGAAGTTCCAGGAATCAGTCTCCCCACAGATCTAGTAAACAGGCAGGACTGTCTGAAGCAACTATTTCAAAACTCCAGAGTCCAGTGGAACACTGCACAGCATCCAGAGACGAGCCGGCGGAAGAGGATGGGAAATTGTGGTAAAAACCAGCAGCTTGCTGTCTCTGCACCAGCACCCAGCCCCACGCTCACAACAGGCAGTGGGGTCTGGCCCCTGGTGTAGCTTGCTGGTGCCAGAACGGGACATGAAAATCCACTTCCCCAGGATTCAGGTGGGCATGGGTTGCTCACTGATCACTGCTCCCCACCCCCACCCCATTTTTTCCTTTATTAGAGAAATTGTGGGTTTACAGAACACCCAAGCACAAAATACAAGGCTCCACCACCAACACTTGCACTGGTGCCTCAAAGAACATTATCATGGAAGTAAAATGAGAACCTACACAACGTGAGAAAATATTTGGAAACCATATACATGGTAAGTGTTTAATATATAAACAGAACATATAAACAGAATATATAAAGAAATTATTCAACTTACCAACAAAAAGACAAATAACCCAAGTAAAAAATGGGCAAAAAACTTGAATAGCCATTTTTCCCAAAAGTACATAAAAAGATGCTCAAGCTCATTAGCCATTAGGGAAATGCATATCAATACCTCAATGAGATACCACTTCACACTCACTAGATGGAAATTTTAAGTGTTGGAGAGGATGTGGAGAAATCCATTCATCGCTGATGGAAATGTAAAATGGTACAACCACTGTGAAAAACGGTTTGGTGGTTTCTCAGAAAGTTAAATATAGAATTACCATATGACTTGGCAATCCCACTTCTAGGTATATACCCAAAAGAATTGAAAGCAAGGACTCAAACAGATATTAGCACAACTATGTTCATAGCAGCATTATTCACAACTGCCAAAAGATGGAAGCAACCCAAGTGTCCATCAACCAATGAATAAATGAACAAAATGTGGTATGTACATGCAGTGGAAAATTTTCAGCTGTAAAAAGGAATGAAGTCCTGATACATGCAACAACATGTATAAACCTTGAAGACATTATGTTAAGTAAAATAAGCCAGACACAAAAGGACAAATAATGTATGATCTCACTGGTAGTAAACTCATTGAGTCAGAATCTGAATTGAGGTTACCAGGGGACAGGGAGGGGTTAGGGAATAGGGAGCAAAGGCTTAAAATGTACAGATTCTCTGTCTGGGACAATGGAAAAGTTTTGGTAATGGATGGTGGGGATGGTAGCACAACATTGTGAACATAACTAACAGCACCGAATTATATATTAAATGTGGTTAAAAGTGGAAATTTGGGAAACGGATGTGACTCAAGTGATTGGGCTCCCGTTTACCATATAGGAGGTCCAGGGTTCGATTCCCGGGGCATCCTGGTGAAAAGCAAGCTGGCCTGAGCGGAGAGCTGGCCCACGCAGGAGTGCTGGCCCACATGGAGAGCTGGCACAGCAAGATGACGTAACAAAAAGAGACACAGAGGAGAGACAATAAGAGATGCAGCAGACCAGGGAGCTGAGGTGGCACAAGAGATTGAGCGCCTCTCTCCCAATCTGGAAGGTCCCAGGATCGGTTCCAGTGCCACCTAAAGAGAAGACAAGCAGACACAGAAGAACACACAGAGAGCAGACAGCGAGCACAAAAACAATGGGGGGGGGAGGACTAAATAAATAAATCTTTTTTTAAAAAAGTGAAAATTTTAGGCTGCAAATATGCTACTAGAATAATAAGTTTTAAAAAATCCATGGAACTGTACAACACAATGAACCCCAAATTAAACCATGGACTATACTTCATAGTACAATGATAAAAACGTGCTTTCATCCATTGTAACAAATGTACCACACCAATGCAAGGTGTTAAGCATAGCATGGTATATAGGAACCCTGTATTTGATGGGTGATTTTTCTGTAAACTGACAACTTCTCTAACAATAATAATAAAGAGCATCCTGATGCTGATCATGTACATCTCTTTTCAGCTCCAATAACATCACATTGGTAACTTGAAATCAGCCTTGGTGGGAGGCTTTACACCACAGAAATCTGCAAACACTGCAAACCAGGCCTTCCCTGCCTGTGCCCCCAACCCCCCGAGAGCCATTTAACCAGCATACCACTTGAAAAGACCCAATCCCAGTCCTCCATGAGAGCAACATCTACTTAAAGAGAACAAATCAATACATATGAAATGAAGCAAGAAAAATCCAGTTTAGAAGCTAGTACCCACTGAAGGAGTCATGAAGCATTGTGGAGCAGAAAGAAAATAAAAGGCCCTTGAGAGCTAGAGCCCAAATTCTCCTCATCTCAGATTCAGGCACTTTCAGCCAAGCTTGGAGTTAAAAAATTATATCCAACCTGGGATTAGTGAGCATGACTAGTGACTTCCAATGGTGGTTTCCAGAGAAGATGAGCAACCTCAAAACAAAACATGTAGTCCCAGCACCACAGGACTACAGAAAGAGCTTCATGTGGTGGTTTGGAACTGCATGGACCCCAGGAAATCATGTTCTTCAAGTCAGTCCATTCCTGTGGGTGTAAACCTACTGTACATAAGTCCTTTTGATGAGGTTACTTCAGTTTAAGGCATGGCCCAGGGTGGGTCTTAATCCTCTTGCTGGAGTCCTTTATAAACTGGGTGAATAGAAAGAGAGAAAGCCACAGAAGCAAGAAGCTGAAAGCAAGGAAACCTGGAAGAGTAGGGAGAGACCAGCAGATGCCGCCATGTGCCTTGCCATGTGACAGAGGAGTCCAGGATTGCCAGCAGCCAGTCTCCGAGAAGAAAACATTGCCTGATGATGCCTTGATTTGGACGTATTTCTCAGCTTAAAAACTATAAGCTTGTAAGCTAACAAATTCCTATTGTTAAAGCCAACACACTTCATGGTATCTGCTTTGAGCAGCTTAGTAAATGAAAACACTTCATAATGAGAATCCAGCCCAAGCCCCTCACTATGTTCACTCATAAAACTGAGGCATCCACTCATAGTGATTTATCTAAGGCCTTATTACTATTACCAGCAAAGTCGGAACTTGAATACAGCTCTTCTCTCAGTTCAGCATGCACTCCAGGGCCCATGCTGCTTTCACTCTTGTAAATGAGTGACCCACCACAACAGTCCACCCTGTCCTTAGATCCCCTGGGAATACATTTTATACAGCATTGCCCGAGGCTGGCAGTCTCCTGGTCTCCAGTACTTCTGGGAATACCTGGTATCCAGGAAAGCATGCCAGGAGGGTAAATGAAACCAATGCCATATAAAAGACATTACCCAAGCTGTCTTCTGAAGTTCCATCAGGAGTCTGGGCCATTGGTCATGGGCTGCTCTTCTAGGATCTGGACACAGTCTGGGAATGGCTGCCAAGGAGCAACACATGGAATAAGGAAGCCCTGAAGATCAACAGCCAGGGATGAAGGCAGGATCAAGAATCAAGTGCATAGTCCAAAGGTTATATCAGCCCAAAAGGGGCAGACCATGCAGAGGAATCTAGAACAAAACAAGGGACTAGGAAAGAATGAGTAGCTACAGAATGGAGAGGAGGAGGAATTGTCTCAAGAGTTTCCCTGGAGCGCTGAGTCACAACTACTGATGATTTCACTAAATACCTAGAGCTTAAATGTGTGGTTCTCTGGAATTTGGATCCCATGGCCCAACACATTTTCCTTCCTACAGAGATTCTGGGGGGCTGAAATAGTCTCCTTTGCAAAAACAAGAATGTTTAAAAACAAACAAACAAAACAACCTGGTAGCACCATTTCATGGAATAATGGATATTTAAACTCCAAAAATACAGAAAGAACAAATTCTCAGAATAAAGGACATTTGTTTAAATTGATTACATTTAGCTTCAGAAAAACCACAAAAACATAGTACATTAGTCATTTTTTTTCATTGCTCCATGAACTGGTGGACTAGGCCAGGTGGGGACGAAGCACCAAGCCAGTCTGGACACACTTGGAACCACCCAATTTCTGTATGTACATGTTCTTCATCTCTCCTTCAGTGGCTGAATTAGAGGAACATTTTCTTGGACCATCTTCCCCAGCACCAGGGTCAGCACCATCGCTGGTCCTTCTAGAATCCCTTAAACCTCTTCATTTACAGCACCTTGAACCTGCTTCCTAGCACTACTGTCATCTGGGCCAGACACACCTTGCAGCCTGGGATGAAAAGAAGGAAGAAACTTCATTGCCTTTGCTTTGTTCAAGACCGTGCTCATTCCTCTTTCCCTCAATTGTAAGATTTCATTAAGAGAAAGATATTCATTGGCTCTTTTCGTAGTAAATTCATAAATTCATAAATAATATGACCTTAGCTCCTAAAACTTCAGAAGCATGCTGTGCTGGCACTTGAGACGGATGCTTGAAATCTCCAATCACAGAGAGAAAGAAAAAAAATGGCATCTTGGGGCAACTGAGTACGTTGACACATTCTAGGTTTGTAGTCCTTGGTAAGTTATAGAATCTTAAAATGCCAGTTATGAAAGAGCCCTTTTGGATTACCTACTCCAGGGCTCACTGATAGACTTCATCTCACCCATCAGCACGAGCTGAGCAAGAGTGGCTGCCTTGGGTGTGATGGGGAAATAAGGGTGCCTCTGGGCTTAGAGGCGGGGAAATGCTGTGATCAAATTTGTTATGTTTGCCATGGATTCTGGAGGAAGAAAGGCAGGTCTCATCCCTGACCTAAACAAACCTCCTTGATTCAATTAGGGAAACCAAGGCAGCCAAGTGACTCCTCCAGTACCCCCACCTCATTAGGGCCAAAGGCAGGACTAGACCCTGCTCTGTTCCCTCTCAGTCTTGTCTGTTGTCCATCCCACCATGTTGTCTCGATGGGCTCATTCTCATCTTGGTTCTTGTTTTCACATCAGTTCTCGTACCTGAACCTTGCACGACAACTGCCAGCAATTCCCCCTTCCTGCTCCTCCCCTTCTAGGACTTTCTTTCTCATCTATAACAGGCTGGATATTCAGATAGTCTACAGTGTTCCACTGTTACGTGGGGCCTCTCCCAGGGAGTTCTGTTTCTGGAAACTTCAGCCCACCCAACTTGAGCCACTCTCTGGTGGGCAGGTTTCTGAAATGATACAACTCTGCTCTTTAACTTGGGACTCTGTGCCTTTACTTGGATTCTAGTACGTTCCTGTTTTGCTATTATCTCTTGGCCTTTTAAGACACTTAGTTCACTTGACTTAACTAGTATTTGAGTCGTAGCTATGCCTATATTTATTTATAAACAATAAGGTCCTTTAGAGAAGGGCTGGGTCTTTACACAGTGCCTAACACAGGGCACAAAATAAATATTTGTCAAGGGAGAAAATGAGAGGATGGAATTGGGTCGCACATTACTATTTTGTACCTTGGGGCTTCAAACTCAACGTATGATATTTTTAATGCAGATGGAGGCAGATAAATGCATTTTGCCTCTTCTCTGTGATAGAACACAACTGCCCACCTACGCTTGTGAAGTTTCCACACCGTTTTTCCAGGTAGTCAGTATGTTTGCCTCAAAACCTTCACTCCTTTTGCTCAGTGCAGGGGTTTTCAAATTTCATTTTTGCAGACAAACTCTTGCATCAAACGAAATCTTTCGCCAAGCCCCCCAGCAGAGCTTGCTTATACTCTCCTTGCTCCTTGCGCAGCCCTGAACCACCCACCCTCCCAGCACCTCCACCCCCAGGAGCCCCAGATTCCTAGAGCTCAGTGGCTCTCGCCATAGCTTCCCATGAACATAGAATGTGTCAACATGCTCACTTGCCCCAAGATGCTATTTTTTTCTTTCTCCAGTATCTTTTCCTCCACCCCAACCCACACTTAGCTGCCAGCCTAATTAACTGATATAATGTAAACACTGCCTTCAACTTGTCACTCACTCCTTCTTGCCATCATGTTCAAACCCTTCCTATTAGCAACGAAACATGGATTAATGTAACCATGCATCCAACCTTATGCCCCAATGCGTCCCTCAGCGCACATCACTTTGGCTCAGTGGGAACTTCCATACACACCGCACTCGTTCTGCTCTGCAGGCTTTCTCTTACAGGTCTTCCTGAGATGCTCACCCACAGCCCTTACTTACCCAATCTTCCCCCTTCTAGTGGCCCATTATGTCCCTCACTTGGATTCTGTTGCCTTTCACTCATGCCAAAATCCAGAGTCACCCTAAATCCTGCCACCCCCTTACCTTGCACATCCAATCAATCACCAGCCGTGGGATTTGACCTCATAAATATATCCTTGCCCCTCTCCCTCCCCAATGCCACAGCCTTAGTTTGGACTCTCTTAGCTCTCTCGTGGATTCCTGGAAAATCCTCCTGCCTCATCAATCCACCTTGTCCAGAGCTGCAGAGCCATCCATCTGGAAACACCGTCCCCTCCGTGGCCCTTCGTGCTCAAACCCTTTCAGCAGCTCCCACTGGCTGCATTAAGACCCAAGCTCCTTTTGCTGAGTATAAAAGGCTATTTATCTTCTGGCTCCCACCTCTTTCTGACTCCATCTCCTACCCTCCTCTGGCTCAGCCAGCAGTTCGGCCATCCCAAACCACCACCACTTTTCCATAAGGGCCACTTCTCTTTCAATTCAGAGCAGGCCAACATTCCACCAATATGCACCAGTATACCAGAATTAGTTGTTAGAGAGAGACTTTTAACAGTTGGTAAATGGCCTAAGTTCCCCAAGCACCCCCTGCCATTTCAGCCCTTCCCCTAGGACACAGCCTCTGCACACACCCTCTGCTGGAAAGTCTTTCTTTGTCCCCAGCCCCTGATGTCCTCCTACTTCTCCCTGGTGGCATCTATACCCCCGTGTCCCTGGGGAGGGTGGTCTCCTCCAGCCTTACTCAATCACAATCTCCTCCTCTGTGTGCCTGTAGAATCTCCTTTATGCTTCTGTTACACAACTTGACCTGTTGTGTTGTGATTTCTTACTCATCTTCCTCTCTCCCACTCAACCAAGGGCTCCTTGGGAGCTGAAACCACATCTCATTCAAACCATATTTGCTCAATAAGTGTTTGGTGAACTAGACCTTTTGAGCAATTTAGTAAAGTCCTATACTCTCCACAGGACTTACTTTGTGTAGAGCTATGCACATAGTAGGTGCTCAGTAAATACTATTTCTGGGGCTCAGATGTATATGCCCGTCCCTCCCTCCCTCCCCCTAAATGAGGACATACAGTCCTTCATAGTTGAAATCAAGGCATCCAGCTGGGGCCCAGTAAATCAGGAACTAGCTGCCAAAAACAGCTAAGCACACTTGTCCACACTGCTGGAGAGCCAAGAACTGCTCGCTCCAGCTCTGCCTTGGAAAGGAGGAGGCACTTTGCAAGCCGCCCCCCTCCTTCACCCTTGTAGAAGCTTTTGCTCCTGCCCTCAGTGGAGATGCCAAATAAGGCAGCCCAAAGCCCCAGCTAGAGAAAGATAAAGGAGAGGATCAAACAACGCTCTTGTTTCAGCCGTGTGGTGCTACGTATTTTTCTAAAGAAGAGAGAAAACACAGGATCAAAAGAATGTCTTTTCTTTCAGAGACAAGCACAAGCTTTCCCACCTTCAACAGATTTCTCCTAACAGGCAGCAGGACACACGGAGGCGTGGGGGTTGGCTAATCTACCTTCAATCTGAGGTCTGGAAGTAGCTAAATCTCTTCTGTCACCAGTCCTTCCAAGATAGGGGAAGGAAGGAAGGAAGGGAGGGAGGGAGGAGGGAGGGAGGGAGGGAGGGAAAGGGGAGGAGGGGGAAAGGGGGAAGGGAGGGAGCTGAAGGAGGACACATTTAATCATCAGCTACTACAGACCAGGCACCCTGCCAAGTGCTTTACATGTGTCCTCTCACTGAACCATGAAAACAACCCTCTGCACTTGTTATTAGTCCTATTTTAAGCAGAGGGAACTGAGGCTTAGGGAAATTCTTAAATTTTCCCAAAGGCAGACAGCTAGTGAGTGGCAGAGCTGAAAGTGTCACCCACGTCTTCTGACTGTAATCCCAGCGTGCTCTCCACGGCACTACCTTTTCTCTCCCTGAGTCTGAATTTTCCCAAACCTTCTGCAGGACAAAGCTTTGCTTGACATCCGGTCATTCTTTCCACTTCCTGCTTGGAGAAGCAGGTCCAAACCCCAGGGGAGCTTACTCCACACCTGTGTGCAGACATGTGCTGTTGGCAAGGTCAGAGCTGAAGGGTCAGGGTGGATGGGGATCAACCACAGCACTGTCTCCACGAGCCCAAGGCAAGTGGCTGGTCTCTGAGTAACTGGAAGCCACTGATGGTGGCCAGACTGTCGGGTACACTAGATTGCACGTTGTTTGAGCATCTTGTTCAAAATGTGCCCTCCTTGGCCCCCATCTAGTGTTGTCCCTCACCCGCCCCCCCATAATGGCACACTGCATTATTTTCTTCTTAGCTCTTTCCATGGTCTGGAATCACTCTTACCCATGTCTCCCCTTGGTGAGTTTCTCTCTGCCCCACTAGAATGTAAACTTGAGCTATAACGGAGGTGAGGCAGACTGTCCAGGAGTTCACTGAGTCAGACCACAGCCAGGGTGTCCTTATCCCACAGGCCAAGGAGTTCTTCCTGCTGACTAGTCTACCTGGCACATCTCCCCACCATTCAATTTACTCGGCCTAAAAGAGATGCATGTAATGTATCTACCCAATGTGAAACTAGTCTTCAGCCAGATGTCAGAGACTGCCAGCATCTATCTCTGAGGGATTCCTCTAGAAGCTAGAAGAACCCACTGCAAAATGGGGGAAGGGGACCTCCTGAAGCAGCTGCTCACCCAGGATGCCTGTGCTCTGGTTGTCCACACCTTCCATCAGACAGAAGGAGGCACCACCCCCATTTTCCAATGAACTGGTTGTTTGCCCATCAAAGGAATTTGGTGATAAATTTAGAACAGTATTTAAAAGTACAGTTAGAGGAAGCAGATGTGGCTCAAGCTTTTGGATGCCTTCCTAACACATGGGAGGTCCCAGGTTCGGTTCCCAGTGCCTCCTAAAGAAGACAAGCAAAACAGCGAGCCAGTGCAACAGACTGGTGCAACAAGCTAATGCAACAAGATGACTCAACAAAATGACGCAATGAGGAGACACAAAGAGGAAACACAATGAGAAACACAACAAGCAGGGAGCAGAGGTGGCTCAAGTGATTGGAAGCCTTCCTTTCACATGGGCGGTCCCGGGTTTTGTTCCTGGTACCTCCTAAAAAGAAGACAAGCAGACACAGAGAGCACACAATGAACTGACACAGAGAGCTGACAGCAAACGCAAACAAAAAGGGGGGTGGGGGAGAAAGAAAGAAATAAAATAAATCTTAAGAAAAAAGTACAGTTAGTTCCGGGGAGGGGGATGCTTGTTAAAAATGCAGATTCCAGGGCCCTGAGCTGCTGATTCTGATATTTTGTGGCCTTGAAATCTTTCCTTCTTTACTAGACACTTAGTGAAGGAGGAACCAGAGAGGCTAATTGATCCCTGCTTTGTGAGAGGAAGTGTCAACTAAAAAACAGCAAATCAACTCTTGTTACTTGTGAACAAGTCATTGGCCCTGGCTCCTTTGATTAAGCTTGTTCATGCAAATAACCTCTGGTTCCATTGTATAAATGTGAAAACCCCTCCACTGATGTGGTTTTTGTTTGTTTGTTTACACTGATGTTTTCTGAGAAACAGGGCAGCTCAGGCACCTCACCTCCACCTAGGGAACCCTGGCACACAGCAATGGACTCCCTCCTTACCATCATTCAGGCAAGTTGCTATTTCTGAGCATGTTCAACATTTCCTTCTCAGTTGGAACTCCAAAATCTATGTGTGGATGGAGTTAAACAGTCACACCCTAGTGGATAAAGCAGATTAGGCTGAGGGCTCTGGCCCTTGTCATTTATCCCCAGGGGGCTGATTTGGATGAATGCTTTCAGATACCACTCAGAAAGACCTCTCCCAGCCTTTCTGCCCTTCCAAAAGCCAAAGCTCTGATTTGGGGTGAAAGTATCCCCACAACAAGGTCTCTTTAGCCACCCAGCCACAATCACATGCTTGCCTTTTCTTTCTCCATTTCACACGTTTCTCTTCCTCATTCTGAGGGACTGTACAGACTCAGAATAAAACCATTCTTGGTACTGTCACAAAATGCGGCAGCAGGGAAATCCATGTTAGATGCAGAAGAAACTACAAGTCACAAACAATCACCACTACCAAATTCCAAACATATGAGAAAGCAAAAGACTAAACCCCTGAGACATACCCAAACTGAACATTGGGAGTGAAATCCCATGGCCCAGACCAGGGAACGGTACATGGAAATTGTCTCATTTACAAGCACGTCATTGATTCCCAGCAGCCCATGTTCACAAGAGATCTCTTGCTCGGGTCTCCTCCCACCAAGGAGTCTTTTCCTGTTTCCAGCTGGCTCCCACGGCTCCTGCCTCATACCTGTGCCCAAGCCTTCACAACCTGGACGTACACATAGTAGGGGATTCTTACAGAGGACATGGATCCTCTCCTTCCATCCTCACTCCCTCACCTGCACAATTTAATCCATCAAGTTTGGTTGTGGATTTCAAGTCTACTTTTTTTTTAAGTAATTTTTTATTTTTAAAGAAGCTTTAGATTACATAAATGTTACATTAAAAAAAATATAAGGGATTCCCATATGCCCCACTCCTTCCTCCTCCCACCCTTCCACACATGAACATCTCTAATTAGTGTGGTACATTTGTTACAATTGATGGACCCATATTGAAGCATTGCTACTAACCATGGACTACAGTTTACTTTATAGTTTACTCTCTGCCCCACCCAATTTTGCAGGTTATGACAAAATATATAATGGCCTGTATCCGTCACTGCAATTTAATTTTGGATGTGCTACTTCCTTCCTACTCCAAAAGAGAAAAGAACTGGAGTTCATCTCATTAGAGGGAATGGCTCATAGAAGTGTTTCTCAGAGTTAGTCAATCAAAGGCACCCCTTATTCCCATATAAAATATGCACATTTAAACTAAGATAGTTCTTTATTCTTTTCATCCCTCCATAGTTTTGGGGCATCATTGGAACAGCAGTTTATTTCTAACCTGCATTTCTCTCCCCAAGCTCATTAACTATTTGTCTGGCTTATGCAATTGCCGGCCCCAGCAGGATCATGCACTTGTGTTTGTATCTCTCTGTGCTCTCACCTTTCCAGCCAAGAACTCTGGCCTTACGTACCTGTTCCCCACATGTTCTTGAATGTAACTTGACAACCCAATTCAATCCAATCCACAAGCGTTATATTTCCATTCAGCAAATTTGTACCTCTCAGTCCACAATTAAGAAGGAAATATGATCCATGTTCCCCCTATGAGTTACAGCTAGAAGAAAAAAATGTTTATTGCTGGCTTAAAATGAAAAACCCCAGTAAGCTAAGATGCAAAATTCAGATCACGAGTAAAGAGTTTGCCCTTCTCTAAGGGTTTCCACTCCAGTCCAGTATTCCTTCTCCCTGACCTTCACACTGGGACCTTCCCCGCCATCCACCTTCTATATAAAGGGGAAATTCAAGGGCAAGAAGTGAGCTGCTGGCCTCATTAGTTGCAACACTAGGCCCTAACGCTAAGACTCTATCTAATTATGTCACCAGCATCCATGCCCTCACCCAGAGGCTCATCTCCTTCAATAGCTCTTTTGTTTGGGGCTTTGCAAACTCTATTGCCAAGGCAGTTACCATTGGCAGATGTGAACAATAGTGCTGGCTTGTGTTCCTCTAACCTAACAAAGCTGTCAGTTCCTCCGTTCCTTGACGTTTATGAGAAGTGCTTGAATGACAGACACCTCTACTCACCAGCAGTCCCACTGGGCCTCCCTCTTCCAGTCCTCTCCTCCCCCCACCCCCTTGTCTGGGTCGTGTTTCAAGTGTTTTTGGTTACTGTGGCATGGTGCCTATGAATGTTAAATATTCCGCAATCACTGGGCTCCTTAGTGCTTTGTGCAAGTGGCTGGCTCTGAGTAAAGAACAGGCTGATCCGAACTAAAACGAGCAACTCAGCAAGCCAGCCGAGTCAACAGTCAAATGAAGTTAAAAAGGAAGAAGGAAGGTATACACCACACACTCTCAAATAGTAAAGGAGGCACGAGGGTGCATCTTTGTGGAAGACAGAAGGGTACAGAGGGAGTTAAGAGTGTGAGCTCTGGGTGGGGACTGCCTGGGAATCAATCCTGTAGGGCCTTGGGCAAATGTGAACCTCTGTGGATCCTGGTTTTCTCTAAAGCAGAGAGATTTGTACCAACCCGATAGGGTTGTTCATGAAGATTAAATGATTTTCGACATGTGCTTGGCTCAAGAAATGCAAGCTCCCATTAGCAATCAAAACACTAACCAAGGAGATCTGAAAATTATCCAAAGCAAGTCTTCAACCCTATTCATAAAGTCATCTGCAGATATTTCAAATATGGAAGTTCAAAAAGGGATAAATATCCATATGTTTTCTACACACACATACACAGAGAGAGAGAGTTAGACTATATTCCTTGAAATGAATGATGACCAAAATAATGGTAATATTAGCTACCACTAATTAAGAGTCTCCTGCATACCAAGCACACTCTGGGCACTTTATTTATACTCCTCTCATCTCAAAACAACCCTTGGAGGGAATTCCTAGGGACCCATTTCACAGATTAGGCATTTGTGGCTTAGAGAGTTTGAGTAACTTACCCATGAGTGCACCAGAGGCAGTGGAAGCTCCCAGGCAGGAGCTGCAGGGCTGCCTGTGTTCACGTCCATGCTCTCATCAGTGCATGGGCAGCCTCTCTGTCCTAAGGAGAAAGGGCTACTAAGCGCAAGGAGGAAATGTGTATCCCAGAAGCCAAACACTATGGAAAAAACCGCTAAAGTAAACTTCAGCTCAGAGAAAGGTGAATTTCTCCTTGTTTGAGCTGCCAGTCTGTGCCGAAGGCAAACGTGTTCCAGATGGAACTACCCAAATCCCTTCCTTAGCCCGTGAATTCCCCTCCCCAGTGTGGCAGGCCCAACGAACTGCCCAGGGCTTGCCCTTCCAGAGGCGTGACCTCTCTCCAGTGCTCAGAGACAGCAAATGGACCACAGGAGCTCAGGACACTCTCAAAACACAGCCACACGCCAGGCCTAATTAGCTTATTTTTACCGACACTGCTCCTCCCAGCAGTGTCCAATCCCTCCAGCCAAAAGGCTAAGAACCCAGCTGCCAGCATCTCTGAAGTGGCTTCTCAGAGCCTGTTCATAATTAATTTTATAAAGGGCCTTGGCTTCCCGTCCCCGCTCCATGTGCCTGATTCAGGTAAGATCATGACAGTGATCATTGCCAGAGCTGAGGCCAATGGAATGAGCTCTCACTAGCATGTGCGGATGTGTGTCAGTGGGGGTTTAGAAAGACCTAATACTCCCAACACAAAGAGAGAAGCTAGCAAATGGGGTCCTCATCCTGGTCTGACACTAGGCCAGCCTGAAACCGAAGATCATTCATTCACTTTCATTCAGTAATTTATTCAAACAATTGAGTGTTTTTGGTGGGGTGAGGGGTGAGGGTGGGGAGTAGGGGTGGGAGGAAGTGGGGCAGACACTGCCCTGGGCACTGGGGACAGAGAAATGACTCAGGTGTCTGATTTCTGTCCTCAAGGAGCTCAGAATCAAATGGAGAATCTCTACATGTAAATGGCAGTACAGGTGATCAGTGATGCAAGAGGCATTGGTACAAACTGCTCTCTGAGCATGGAAGGGGAACATCTCATTCAGTCTTGGGGGGTCCAGGAAGACTGCCCAAAGCCACTGAAACCCCAGAACCTAACTCAGAGCTTGGCACACACTGTAGGCACTCAACAAATATTTGTAGGTTAAATAAAGTCTCTTCTACTTTGACTCCCTGAAGAACAAATAGAATTAGATAGGTCAAAGGAAAGATCACATTTGTATCAGCTTGGAATGCTTTTGTCTACACCAAGTAGCTTAAACACATAGGGCTTTAGGTTTCTCATCTAATAAGAAATCCAGAGATAGGTGGTATGTGGTGTTGGTCTAGCATCGCAGTGATATCAGGAATAACAGCTCAGTGATTCTCTTGATCCTTTTCCCTCATGGTCATATGATGGTTTCCATAGCTCCACATGTCACACCCACCTCCAAAGCACCAAAAGATAGGGAAGTGTGACGTGACTGCTGGCTTCTCTTTTTAAAGAAAAGCTTTTCCCAAAACATCTCCTATAGGTTTCTGCTCACTTCTCCTTGGCCAGACCTTGAGACATGGCTACCCCTAGCTGACAGGGAAAACAAGAAAGGGAGGAGTTTGCTTTTTAGCTTCCAGTGTAGGCAGCTTGGGGGAAGGAAGTTGGACTTAACAGCAGCTAACCAGCAGGGTCAGCCATAGTATTCCTAAGTCTGTTTTGTTTTTTGTTTTG
>JAQZBX010004768.1:0-18943 GCA_029593785.1 Cabassous unicinctus | reverse complement strand
GACAAAATGTATAATGGCCTGTATCCGTCATTGCAATGTCATTCAGGACAATCCCGATGTCCCAAAAATGCCCCCATGTTTTCACCTATTCTTCCCTTTCCCTGCCCTCAGAACCTCTGGTGGCCACTGCCTTTATATCAATGATGAAAGTTCTTCTATTCCTAGAAAAATAATAAGCCTATAATACAATAATAATAAGTCTACTTTAGTCCTTTGTTCATTCCCCAATCCTAAGTCTATTTTTAACACTTCTTTCTTTCATTTATTAGCCATTCAATCGACTAACATTTATTACATGTCTTCTTTGTATTAGGTTCTAGGTGAGGCATTAAGTGCCCCCCTTAAAATGCAAACAAACCATGACAATGTCTTATGCTAAGGACAGTGATAGAGATGGGCACAGATGAGCAGAGACAGGCTGAGGGTGCTGGTCGGGAGAAGCCTTTCCTCATATGCCTCTTGTGTCTTTTCCCTCCCATGCCCCTCTCCCTCCAGTTACTCAAATCCTACCCATCTTTCAATGCTCCCCAAAAATGCTTTCTCCTCCATGAAGACCATAGCATTTCAGCCCTCAGTTACCCTGCTCAGTGAAGTCCTGGTCTCTGTGGGAGATAAAGAAACATCCATGGGTTTAAGCTGCTGGCATTCTGAGTTTTCTGTTAGTCAAAGCCAAACCTAATCTTTATTCACTTGCCTCATCTGTAAAGTGGGTATATTGACAGTATCGGCCTCCAGGGGCTGATAATCAGATGGTACATAACGGTGTGGCCATACAAGTCATTGAGATACTTCCTATCACTCAGTAAATAGAAGCCACCCCAACCCCTGAGCAACCCTGCCCTTTTCCCCCACACCCCCAGCTCTCCCCTGATCCAGTAGTCAAAAGGTGAACCCTGGGCTCCTTAAACATCGTTAATATCCCTCCTTCTTTTATTATAAAAATTGTTGTGATAATTAATTGAGATAACACCTCTTAAGTACTTAACATAGTACCTGGAACCTAGAAAATACTCAATAAATTTTAGCTCTTATTAAATTATTATTATTATAGGACATGTACAAACCAGTCACTGTAAACCACTTAGAAAGAACATGATAGCACTTCTTGGAAAAACATTCTTTCAAAACACTGTTTAAATCAACTCTACTTAACTTAGGTCAAAGACCTAAGCCACTTCAGGGAAATTGTTCCCAGGCAGAGGCATTTGCCTCCTTTGCACTGAGGGTGAAGATGTGCCGGAAGGTCGCAGAAACCACGTGGCTGGCAGGTGTTCTGACGGGGGGGTGGGGGGGGTGGAGTCTCGGGGGGGCCCGAGCCCACTTGGCATCCTGACTGGAGCGCAGTGCCCCTGCATTAGGCTATCTTGTTTCTCCGAAGCTTTCTGTTCTAGCTGGACATTTGTCTACCCACAGGGAAAAAAACAATATGAAAAAGTGAGAACTGATTTTGGACTCACCTGTTTTGCTTCCATTTTATAAATAGTTACAGGCAGACGTTTGGTTTGGTTTTTCTCACTTCACTCAGGCCGTCTACACTCCTGAAGGCACACTCATAAAGCACAGCGTTCAAGCGCATTCTCCAGCACTGCTAACCCAACTCACTTGTTTGTATAAGTCATGCCAAAACCATCAGTTTGGCTGACTTTCACTCTCAGCCAGTGGTTTTGATGTCCTCCCCACCCCTGCCTTTCAGAACAAGGACTCAGCCTGTGCGTCCAAAAAGAGACCTTGAGGTCAAACTCAAATCTGCCCAGATGCATCTCTGCTGGAACTGTGGTTTCCACGCCTCCAACTCTCTCCCTCTGTGCTGCTGATTAAAATTTTTAAATTCCCCCAGGAGATGAGTCAAATCAGTAGGAGGAGGCACGTTACAGAACTGAGTGAGGAGGGTTTCATCAGTAGGTCTGACCAACAAAAATGCTGTGCCCCAGCAAAAGCGTGCGCGGAAGATCAGAGACCCTGTGGCCTGAGCCAGGCCGGGCCGCCCTGCAGAGCTGTGGGTGTAAGTAGGGAGGCCAGGAAAAGGACAGGGAGCCTGAGATGATGTGATAAGGAGCAGGTCCCACCGTGGAATCTTAAGCAAAGAAGGGGTGTGATGGGAATGGTGATAGAACTCCATTCTATGGGCTGGGGGGATTGGAGAAGGAAGGAAACAAGAGAAAGGACAGCCAGCAGCAGACACCACAGCAATCTGGCTTGGAAGGAAAGGAATCCTGATTTATGTTTGGTGACAGTAAGAAGAGGCAGTGCTGGGGGCCTATAGAGGAGAAACCGCAGGAAAGAACAAGGACTTGGGGACTGGCTGGCCACGGGGTGTGCAGGTCACAGGAATCAGAGTGAGAGTCTCCAAAAGAAAGTGATGGAATCAGAATCAGCACTCTCAGAAAACAACTGAATGCAGAGGACCAAAGGAGAGAGACAGTCTCTCAACTCAGGCTAATGGGAAAATAGTTTGCTTTTTTTTTTTTCTGGGGCAACAAATCTAGGCCAACCTCTAGATGTAATAACAGTCCACAAGGTGATGAAACAAAAACGGTTAAACATGGTCAAAACTTGTCCTAAAGTCAGTGGGTGCTGGAGCCAGCCCTTACAAGGCATTTTTCATGACCACTAATAAAAATTCAATTATATACACAATTAAACTACATTAAAAACAAGTGACAGATATTTAAAACTCATCACTACTTTCTATTTTACTACATGTTATCATTACTACAACCTACGTTCTTGAGGTTATTTACATCTATTGTATCTGAATGGTAGAAATACTATATAATAATGTGCTACTGCACATGTCTTCTCAACTCTGTTTGGTGACATCACAGGAATAGCAGCTTGCAATCAGACCTGATGGGGTATTTACACCATGGAAATTGGCAAATGCTACAAATCAGCTCTCCTGGGTCAGGGCTCTGTGAAGCAGCCTCCTACTGGGATGAAGGCTGGGCAAAGACAGGGCATTACCCAACAATCCAGGGCCCATGCCTTTGCAGAGCCTTCCTTCCCTAAGTCATGCTCAGCCCTTGGAAGTCTCTTCTGCCTTTCTGCCCTGCAACCTCTGATGTTCGGGGATGCCAGGTCTGGAGTGAGAACAGGACGTGAGTGGCCTCTGGTGTCTTCAGGATCTCCAAACCCTCTCCCAGCCTCTCGTCCATTTCAGAAGCCTTCTTAGGGAGGCAGTGCATTTCCTGCTGCTCACCAGGCCCCTATAAAGATCTAAACCCCTGGGATGAATCAAGCTTCCCAGAGATATGTTGCAGGACAGCCTCTGCCCCGAAGCCTCATCAGTTCACACCAAATGGTTTTCCATCATGAAATCTGGTTAAATTTAGTTGAAGGACAAAGGAAGTCCACCAATGGCAGCTTATTAGGGCTTTTCAAAAGTTAGGTGGTGCTGTTCCAGCCTCACAGGAGGGTCCTGGAATCCAAGCACCTGTCTCCAGCCCCATCCACCACCTTCGTTCAGGCCCCCTTACCTGTCACCCAGGTTTCTGTAACAGCCAGCTAGTTCATCTCCCTGCTTCTGGTTTTGGGTCTCTCTGCCCACCTCATCTGTTCTCCATACCACAGCCACCAATCTTTCCAAAGTGTAACTATGATCAAGGGCCACTGCTTTCAGCTCACATTTCTTGGCTGGTGCCCCAGGCCCTGCGATCTGGTCTCCATACCTTCTCCAGCCTCCCCTCTCTCATCCTTCCCACTCCCTTTACTCAGTCTTCAGAGCGCCATCCTCTGGCTCCTATGGATTCCTCTTTCCACAAGGCCTCCGGCCACTCCACACCTCTTTCTCCTGGCCATCTGGTCCATTTTGAGGGCTTAGCTCAGGAATCATCTTCAGCTCCAAGTCTGGGTTAGGTGTCCCATTTGAGCCCCCCAACATTCTAGCTTCCTGTCAGCATGGTACTTACCACGCGGCATTGCCACGTGAGCCTCCCTTGCTGCAAAAGTCAAGTCCCACGCCCTACATCCCCGAGACAGAACTGCATCTTGTCCACTGTTAGACCTTCTTCTCCACCTTTTAGCCTGGCCTGGCATTCACTGGGCACTAGGTAAATGTTTATCGAATGAATAGATGGATGATATAAAAGCCTTGATGTTCTGGCACTTACGAGTGCTTAGGCTCAGAGGAGAAGGAGTGAGAAGTTGAAGAGTACAAGCTCTGGAAGGACTTGGATGCACATCCTAGCTATGCCCCTCAATAACTGTGTGGCCTTGAGACCATCCCTAACAATGCTTCTGTGAACACTACATATTAACTCATTCAATCCTCACAAACATTTTGGGGGGGACATCTGTTGCAGTTATTATTATTATTACTTTTTTTTTAACAAAAGAGAAAGGAGAGACACAGAGAAGTGAAATAAATTGGGAAGTGGGAGAGTCTGGGTTCGATACTTCGTGCTTAACATCTAAGCTGTCTTGCACAGCAGCATCTTAGCACGATCCCAGCATGCTGCAAGTGCTCAGGACATGTCAGCCACCCCCAGACCACAGCTTTGGGGATCCCCCAAACTCCAGCCTATATCCAGGAGAGTGCCTTGTCTGATCCATCTCTCGCTATAATCCCGAACAAAATCTCCTAACACGTGTGTCGGTTTGGTCTGAGCGTCACTGGGGAGGTTTCCTTCATCCACGGGAACACCGCACGTTGCTATAAAAATGACCATGAGCTATGAAGTCGGGGGCAAGGTGCTTCTGCTCTCTAGAGCTCAATTTCCTTACCCCTAGAAGGGAAAAAAATGAAGAAAGCAGTTGACTACCTCAAAGGGTTGTCACAGGGTTGTTCTGAAGTTTAGATGATGTTAAAATGTTTGGCAAAGTACAAAATCTAGAAAAGGTATTAGTTCACAGGGGAAAACCAGGGGAGTAGGTGATCAGCTCTGGCGTGGGGGACGTGACTGTAGTGTCGTTCAGACAGGACAACGCCTCCTCTCGCCCTTCTCCCAGCTTCATCCTGAGCACAGGCAGAAGGGAGGCCTGCAGGTCGTTGGCTGAGTACCGAGAAAACTTGGGGTACCCATAAAATTTCTGTTTGGGAAGTTTTGGTACACATTCTTTTAAAAATGACATGATTTCCAAAAGCAGATTTGCCATATAACTATTTCAGCCTTGACACCAACCTGAAAATTGAACTCCAAAACAGCATTCATATGCACACACACACACACCGCAAACCATTATTTACAAGTGGAAAAGAATTTCTTGATGAAGACCAATTTATACTCATTCCATATAGGATTTTCAGTTTGTTCAGTTCAGTTTGTTTGTTGGTTTGTTTGTTTTTTTTTAGGAAGTACCAGGGATTGAACCCGGGACCTCGTACATGGGAAGCAGGTGCTCAACCACTGAGCTACATCTGCTCCCCTGCTTGCTTATTTTTAATGCCTAACCATTCACTGCTTATAGGGTTGGAATTACAAGAAAAGCTATGGTGGAACAGATAGGGATGGCTTGGCAGCCAAGTTGACTTCACAAGGTAGAACATTTGCATTTTCTTTTTCTGGCTTTTGTATGCTTAAGTTCATAGACCAAAGTCCTCATCAACCAGCTATTTACATTTGAATCGACTACGAAGTGTTTATAGGTCTGAGTCCATCCTTCCAAGACAGTAGTTAATTGGCCTCACAGACAACAGGGGGAGAGTCTCATTATCACCATTTAACAAAGGAAGACTCTCCATCCAGAGAAGTTAAGGGACTGGATGCAGGTTTCAGCGTCATTATAATCATCACTAATTTTTAACCTGCTAGGAGCTTCTTCGACAGTCTGTTCTCCTCCTCCAGGAGCTCATAGCTCAATCGACCCTTGATGTAACCATCTCTCAGTGAGCTAAGTAGGTAGTAAGGCATAATTATTTATTGAGAGTAATACTCTGGTACCTCAGGCCTCCAGGCCTCCTTAAAAGGAGTCGAAGGATCCAAACCCAAAACCATGGGGAGGTCACCCCTCTGAGTGCCTCAGTTTCCCCATCTGTAGTAAAGAATCAATGCCACCTGGCTATGTCTGCTTTCCTTAGGATCAGCTGCGATTCCCAAGCCCTTACACAGTCAGCCCGAGGTGGGTCCAGGATTGGAAGTCTATGGGAAATACCCTCTTAACAACGGACACAGTAGAGGACAGGATGAAAGCCTTGGGGCTAAATGTATCTAAAGCATTGTCATTCTTCAATGTGGCCCTCACAGCTGCTGACCCAGAAACTCGGTTTATTTTTAGAAGTTTAGACAAATCCACAGCCTGATGAATCACTTCTCTCCCTAGTATGTAGATTAGAATTCAACTAAGAACCTTGAATTGCATAGTAACATGGTCTGCTAATTAGGGCCATGACGAGTGCCTTTTTCCACAGGATGCAGCCCACCCAACAAGAGCCTGAAGGGCATAAAGATGAGGAACAACCTAAGACTGCTTGGGGTTCGAGTTACTTAGCTTCCTTGAGCCTCAGTTTCCTCATCTGTAAGATGCAATTAATACTAACTTACCTCCACCCTCTCTTCCCACTTGGCAGTAAGTCAGAACCCAACAGGGTGGTGATGGGAGTGGCTTCCTGCTGGGGCAGTCTGGAGCATCTTAGAACCAGATGACTGCTTGTACGCCCATGAGAAAGTCTCTTTCCATAAGCAAATTCTCCATGTGCAGGTGCTTTACCTTATTTGTTGATTTTAATCTTCTTAACTGTTGTGCAGGAAACTGAAGCTCCAAGCTTCTCAGAGCTTAGAAGTGGCACATCCCTGTTTGAATCTAGCTCAGTCCGAGACCAAACTCTGAGCTCTCTTTAATGGTGCACTGTCTCCCAAGAGAGAAGATACTAATTTCTCATAAACATACCTATACTTCATAACAGCTTTTACACTTACTAAAGTTTTGCTCATAATAACCCTTTGGAGCAGGTGTTATCTCCATGAGGTGAAGTAACATGTTTTGCCTAAAGTGTGGCAGCTCTTTAAAGTGTGATACCTGGCCAAATCCTGCAAGTCCACTCCTCTTCCACCCCCTCAAAGTGCTTCCCAGGCAGAGTAATTAAATTACAAAGAGAAATCTGTAGGTCCTGGGAGAACTTTCTATATCAAGGGTATACGAAAAGAAAGGTTTTTATTTTTTGTTTGCTTTGTTTTTGTAAACCCTGATTGATAGCCAAATATTTTCCCATCAGATATGGAAACTCCCAGATATGCTGGCCCCCTAAATCCCTAACTGAACAATCACACATTAGCTCAGTTAAATGTTTATTCTTCTCCTAAGAAAAAGTGCAAGGGAGGGAGTATGTTTAATCTTATGCTTCTAACATCTGAAAAATAACAGAAGGAAAAAGACAACAGGCAATGAAAAATTCTGGAAATAGATAGTGGTGATGGTTGCACAACATTGGAGATGTAATTAATGCCACTGAATTTTATATATAAAATAGTTTAAAAGGCAAATTTTATGTTATGTATATTTTATTGCAATTTTTTAAAAATAACAAAAAAAATAGACAAGAAGCTCATGGAAGCATGATTATTATGACTTCATTCATTCAGTGAATATTTATTGAGCACCTATTATGCCCCAAATACAATTCTAGGTAGATTTAGGATACAGTGGTAGACAATACCTAACTTCTGTCTTCATGGAACTCACAATCTAATGCAGCATTTCCTAAACCCGAGGAATCACCTAAAGGGTTTTTAAAACTATGAATTCCAGAACCCTGCCCCCAGGGATTTTAGGTAGAGCCTTGGAATCTGGATTTCTTTTTAATAATTTTTTTTTTATTTTTCAAAAGATACTTAGATTACATAAATGTTACACAAAAAAATATAGGGATTCCCATATGCCCCACTCCCCACACCTCCCACACCCTCCCACATAAACATCCTTCATTAGTGTGGCACATTCATTGCAATGGACAAACGCATCCTGGGGCTTTGCCATTAAGCATGGACCATAGTTCACATTATAGTCCACACTCTCTCCCACACAGTTCTGCATGTTATGTGGCGATATAAAATGGCCTACATCTGTTGTTGCAATGTCATTCAGGACGATTCCCAAGTCCTGAAAAAGCCCCTGTATTACAACTGTTTTTCCCTCTCCCTGTCCCCAGAGCCTCCAGTGGTCAGAATCCGGATTTTAATATCTTTCTCAGCAGCAATTAGGAGGAAGAGCCAAATCTAAGAAACAGTTCCCTAACTTAGTCCTTGCCCAGTCATAAAAGATACCTGGAGTACTTGAACATACAGATTCCCAAGGCTTTCTCCTAGGACAGGGCCCAGGAATCAGAAGGTTTAACAAGCACATCAGCTAATTCTTGGGAACTAATAATTTTGGGAAACACTGCTTTAGCTAGCGGGCTTAGAAACACCACACACGAGCCTTTCTCATCCCACAAGCCCTAATCACCTCACCAGGGAATGATAAGAGGCCCACAAGACATTACGGTTCCCTCATCATAAAATGAAACCGGTTGCTTATACCGTGAGAAACCACCATTCAGGAAGCACTCCATTCTCACAGGATTCTGTCCCCTTCTGCAAAAATTCACTAAGAAAGGAGACACACCCTCTGAGGATGTGTACTGTAAACCATAACCATCAAAGCAATTTGAATAAACTCTGATTTCAAAGAAACCGTGCTAAGACCTTCAATGCCAAGTTAACCAGAAGACATTTCTCTCATAAAGCTACAAACCTGTATGTACCTCTAATGCCTTATAAATAAATAATGGACATAAAAATAGCAATAATGAACTTGGAAAAATACTAGCTAATTTACACCATAATAGAAAGACGCGGGGATCTTTAACAATTGAAGGACTGGAGCCAGCCTCTCTAACAAGCACACCAAACCATATTATTCCACATGTGACTGTAATTTCTAAATTGCAGTGTATGATTCTGAAGGGTGTGTGCTCTCTGAAAGGCAAAGAAGTATTTATATGAGTGCTATTACTCAGCTGCATCACTCCCTGATGAGAAAAATCAAAGGAATTATGGGAACAATGCATTCCTCAAGGCCCATGAGTAGAATGTTTCAGAAAAAGGCCATCATTAATCTTTATGCCGTTGTGGAGATAAACCAATGCTCCGTGCCACGTGGAGCCCAAGGAGGTGTGCGTCGTTGCATGAGTGGCCTCACTCCTGACACCCCAGGGTGGCTAAGGCAGCTGCCATTGCTGACATGTCTGTGTTCCAGAAAAGCCCTGCACCAAGGTTGGCCATTGATTAACACTGGGGACAATGGGATGAGCTGCTGTGGGTGAGGAGATTATCACATACCAGAGTCAATCTTCCAGAATCAAAACATGACACCCTGTAGCAGCTGGCAGTTCCCTAGAGGAGAAAATCTAAGCTCCTAATCTTGGCACATGGGGACCTCCAAGAAACAGCCCTCCCTACCTCTGCAGCTCCCTTTTTAGCCATTTCTGCTCCTCTTCCCTCTTTCCTTAACTATTGCATCTTCCACTCCAACGATTTTGATTTATTTTTCATTTTCTGAACATACTTTGGTACAGTGGTTCTCTAATGGAGGTGATTTTGCCCCCCAGGGGACATTCAGAAATCCTGAAGACACTTTTGATATTCACAACTAGAGATGGTGTAGGCATCTAGCAGGTAGAGATCAGGGATGCTGCTAAACATCCTAAAATTCACAGGCCAGCCTTTCACAGAAAAAAGAGTTAACCAGCCCAAAATGTCAATAGTGTCACTGTTGAGAAACCCTACCTTGGTAAATTACATCAGTGGCCCCAAATCTTCACCCATCTCTTGTGTACATACCCTAAGCCATTTAATTTCCCAATGCCTTCCCTTCGTGGGCAAGGCTTCAGGCCCACCGCTTGATTCCAGGCTCAGCCACGTAACTTGCTGTGGCCAACAGAATGTGGCAGAAATGACAGGGTGCATGTTTCCACTTGTTCTCTTGCACCTCTGCTGGTACCATGACAAAATCATGCTAGTGGTCTGGTACCAAGAGGAGGATGAGAGGCACATTGGATGGAGCCAGCCCTTCCCCAGCTAAGCCCAGCCTAAACCCACCAACTCATAGGCAAACTCAGGAGAAATCAGGATGATTGTTTTAAGGCCCTGAGTGTTGGGGAGACATGTTGCATGGTAATAGGTAGCTGTTACATACAAAATGCTGCTTCCTGCCTCTTGTGTGCTATTCTCGGCTTAGAAAGCGCCCCCACTCTCCCTTCCACCCTGTTGGGAAACTATCATTCTGGTTTTAAAATCTAGGTCAGAGATGGCTCTCTGCAGGGAACCGCCCTCCTTCTAAACACTTTGCTATCCTGTAACATGTGTATGACTTACTAGATCGTATACTCAAGGGCAGGCACTTTGCCTCACCTCTCTGGCCTCCAGGCAGCCCAGTGATGACGGTGGACACTCGGGAAGTATTTGTGGCATGAAATGGGGTGGCCTGGAAGATTGGGGGAAGGCGATTATCAAGGGCATTGGTCAGCTGTTGCTCTCACCCTGGAATGGTGCTGGGAACCACAGCCTGTGCAAAAGAAGAGACTGCTGGCTGCAGCCTGCAGTCTGGATGTCCCTGCCAATCAGAGTCGTCGTGGAGAGGAAGAGCCTCTGCTATTACTGTCCAGCACAATGGAGCTGTCTAGAGGGGAGCCTTACCTTCAGGAAACTCCAGCCAGCCTGTTTTATTGTTGCCCTCCAACAGTAATGACTCCTGTGGGATTAAACAGAGTGGAAAGTAATTGCTGAAACATCCCCCGCCGTGGACAGAGAAGGCTGAACAAGACGCAATGCTCCCACTTCACGTGGGAGGGAGGGGGCTTGCTCATGGAAACAGTGTGTTATTGGAGCCTCACGGGGGGAAGAAAGAGCCCACACTTGGGAAACAGACCTGCTCGAGTTGAAGCCCCAACCCCACCATCCCTCAGGCCAGGTCAAGCCGCTAATCTGCAAGGCAGGGCGATAAAGCAGCCTCTCTCTAAAGATGGTCGCAATTATTAAAGGAGATGGTACGTGTGGAAATGCCTGGTGCAAAGGAGGGACTCCATAATTTCAGTTCCCTTTCCTCCTGTGGAAGGAGGAAGAAAGCAGAACAAATATGCAAAAATTAAGGGACCTGGGCCAAGAGAACATAAGCTCCAGAGAGATAGTCTTACCAGAAAAAAATTGAGTAACAAACAACTCAGTGGGGTGTGAGAGACACAAGAAACCTCCTTCCCCTCCCTTAAACGAACTTTCTTATCACAGTATCTGAAATCCCACTAACAGAGAGCCACGGGGCTGGGCGGCAGGGCCGGCTTTGTGAGCAGGTGACCTGTGAGTCACACAGGGGTCCATCCTTAGAAGGGCCTCGAGCTTGGTTTAATGCAGTGCTGGCGCTACCTTCAAATTCTTCCTAATTTTTGGACAAGGTGTGCCAGATTCTTATTTTGCATGGGGCTCTACAGATTATGGAGCTGGCTCTGCTCTCCTGCTCTTCAGTCCCTACAGATAAGGGACAGGGTCACTTTCCTCCAGCTTCTCCTCCCTGTCTGCTGAAGGATACACGAGTCTCACAGGGCCCAGACCACTGGGGAATTGTAGCCTGAAGTTTCCTAGAAACACCGCTACCACACAAAAACCCCTAGGACCGCTCTTTGCCACATCTACTGCAAGAATGAAGACCAGTCTCAGGGGCCAGACTGTCGCCATTCCAGAAATGCTGATGTCACGCTGAAGGGACCCAGTTATTGTGAAGGGCCCCTGAGGAGCCTGCGGAGGGACTTCAATCACCTGTAGAACTCTGTCTCCTTGGGAAGGAAAGGAAGAGGCTTCGGGTTGACAAATGGTGGGTAAACAAAGGAACTGGTCACGGTTCTCACTCTTTGTCGTCAGGTGCAGCACATGATCAAGGGTGCCACAATGACTTCTGTTACAATATAAGGTCTGTGTCTGCTCACTTCCCCACCAACATTGTTATTCAGAACAGTGGGTCTCTAATTGAAATCCAAAATTTCTTGGGTGAAAAATATATACAGAGTGTTTAGATGAGGCCAGTCGGTGCTTGTTCAGTATCTCAAGCCCAGAAAGATGAGTTAATTCTTGAAGGAAATGACACTGAACTTGTATCAAATTCAGCTGCTTTGATTCAGCAAGCCACAGCAGTTAAAAACAAGGATATCAGAAAAACTGGGGGATGGTTGCTAGGTCTCTGAAAAAGGAAGAGTTCAGCAGGCTGGTGAATAAGATCTAAGAGCTGTCCCGCTGTAGAGCAACATGATGGACCTATTTTTTGGTATTGTAAAGACGCAATAAAATTAATCTGTTGATCTGAGGGGGAAAAAATTCCTAGGACAAGAAGCTATGGGAAAGGGAGATGAGTGGAATGGCCTAGATCCCTGCAGACTAGGACTAGCAGATAGGTGCCTTCATCTGCTAGGAGACAGAATGTGGGACCAAGAGGGATTTAGACTACAGAGACTTGTCATTATCTCATGTAACCAGAACCTGGAGAGAAGCACTCCCTGGGGACTCAGCATCTCTACAACTCTCCTTGCTTTTACTTCTTGGTTGCAGTATGGCTGCAGCCATTTGAAATGTCAGGTCTCCACACAAGAGGATCCAGAGAAAGGGGGGAAGAAAGGGACTCTCTTTCCACAACCCTCTTTAATAGAGAGGCCCATCTTTTCCAGAAGTCCCCCAGCAGACTTCCCTTTGGATCTCATTGTCTAAGAACTGGGACAGATGGCCACAGCTAGCTGCAAGGGAGGTTGCTGGGCAAGTACAAATCTGCCATAGGGGAATGGGATGTGCTATGCATTGACCCATGACCCCACAAAGACATTTCAAGTCCTACCCCCCAGTCCTGTGAAAGTGAATCCATTTCTCAATAGGATCATTGAAGATGTTATTAGTTAAGATGAAGCTAAACTGGATTAAAGAGGGCATTAATCCAATATGATCCTTATAAGTCTCTGAAAAAGGAACAGTTCAGCAGGCTGTCCTTATAAGCAGAGGAAATTTGGCCACAGTCAGGAGGACACAGACAGGGAAAGAGATGGCCTTGGGATGAATGCAGAGACTGAGTTAGGATTGCCAGCAAACCCCCACCAGCACGCTGCAGATTTCAGAGAAAGCATGACCCTGCCAACACCTTGATTTTAGGCTTTTAGCCTCCAAACCTGCAAGACAATAAATTCCTGTTCTTTAAGTCAACCAGTCCATAGTATTTGTTATTGCAGACCCAGCAAAGTAAGACAGATGACCATGATGCTTTATTGGGGTCTGGACAAAGGTGGGTTCAGTTATCCAGGAGGAATGGCCAATGGGCATGTGGCCTTGGATTAGTTGTGCTCCTGTTTCCATAGCTCTTCCCCACTCTGAGCAGCAGATGGAAGCCTGCCTTCTCATCACTTCACAGCACTCATTGTTCATTGCTGCCCAAAGATCACCAGGGAAGGCTATGGGGGGCAGTGGGCAGTTAAGGAAAGTTTACCTCCCTTGACGACAGCTCAAAGAGAAGGTTTTAGGCACCAGTTTCAGAAACATCTAGTCGAGGAGGGTTGTGGTAAAAAGGCAGAATCTTGGGCTTTATCTGCACAGAAATATATTTAGTAGGTCAGTAGTAGGGACCCAGAAATCTGCATTCTTAAGAAGCATTCCAGGTAATTCTTATGCTCACTAAAGTGAGAACCACTGTCTAACTCTTCCTAATACTCATGAGACTATAAAGCACAGGAGAATAACAATTGTCATTGTTTTACTATAAACCTAGACCCTGACACCATGGCTGGCACATAGTAGGCACTCAAATATGTGCTCAGCAAATGAATATAAAAAATACATTGGTCACAGGAAGAGTTTATTATTATATGATTAACAGTTACCATTTATTGAGTACCTTCTATTTATTGACTACATACAAGGTTTCTAATCTTCTCCAACTTCCTCCAAGATGGACAGGGTTATGTCTATCATACAGATAAGGAACTTGAGGTTCAGTAAGATGTGGCTAGGCAGAAGCAGAGCCAGGAACCTAGGCCCATCTCACTAAACCTCATACCTTTTCCTCTACAACTTGTCCATCTCAACAGATGTGCTAGTGAATGTTTCCTATCAACACACTGTCATGAGTTTAGTTCATTAAGGTGGTTTTTAAGGCGCTCATCTGCTCTACCTTCACCAGATGGCTGGGATGTATGTCTGAGTATTTTGTCCCAAAGTTAGCTTTCTGCCCCACTCCCAACATGGGTCACCTGCCTTAAAATGCTGTATGACTTTTGTTCTAAAATCTCTTTACCCACTGATCTCCCCATTCTGAATTTCTGGTTAACTCCAAATTCCTCTGGTCTACTACCCATGCTCCAGGGTTAGGGAATGAGGTCAAGGTTAAGGAATAATAAGTGTAGTGGGCTGGTTAGTGACCCTCCCCTCAAAAAAAGATGCCTCCACCCAGGAATGTCAGAATAGGACCTTATTTAGAATAAGAGTTTTTGTGTGTTTGTTTTTCCAGTTGTAATTAATCTAAGGATCTCGAGATGATATTATCCTGGATTCGGGGCGGGTGAGGGGGTCCTGAATCCAATGATGAGTGTCCTTAACGTAGAAAGAAAAGAGGACACACAGAGAGAAGAAGACTTTGGGGGCACAGATTGGAGTGCTGCAGCCCCAAGCCAAGGAGAGAGGCATGGAACAGACGCCCAACCAACATTGTCAGCACCTTGATTTCGGACTTCCAGCCTCCAAACTGTGGGAGAATAAATTTCTGTTGTTTTATGCCTCCAAGTTTGTGATCATCTGTTACAGCAGCCACAGGAAATGCACACGATAAGTAACATTGGTATGATATTTTGCAAAAGTGTTTACAACCAATGG
This sequence comes from Cabassous unicinctus, assembly GCA_029593785.1. Taxonomy (NCBI): domain Eukaryota; kingdom Metazoa; phylum Chordata; class Mammalia; order Cingulata; family Chlamyphoridae; genus Cabassous; species Cabassous unicinctus. The sequence continues at coordinate 4,139 of JAQZBX010004768.1, read as the reverse complement.
ATCCTTACAACAGCAGTGAGCAGTGCAGAAAGTAGTGGGACAGTTTGGATTGCAAGTAAATAGAAATCAGCTGGACCTAGCTTCTGTGTCACAGAAACCACACAACAGGAACACAGCTGGTCATCAAGAGGAAAAGCGGAATCAGTAATTGATCACCATGTAGACCCTCCTTCTATCTCTCATCTCAGTTTCATTTTATTTTTTCTCACTGAAGATCAGTTTTCTCTGCTTTTCCAGCCCATCTGGCCAAAAATGTGGCCAAGGGCAGCTCGTAAGTTTATCTGTCACAAGTCTAGCTACCCAGAGAAAGACTGTCTCTGTCTAAGGCCCCCTTTTCAGGTCCCAGGTTGGACATGGGGAACTCCTGGTACCCGTGAAGGAAGACCCAAGAGGCATCTGCAGGAGCGCCCTGATTTGCGTGGTAGAGGGGAAGAGCACAGATTTCCTTTTTCATGTGTTCAAATCCCAGTTACACGTTCTTGGGTAGTTTCTGTATCTGTTCTGAACTCAGTTTCCTCCCCTGTAAAATGGGGAAAATAATGTTCAGCAGATTGAGCTGTTGTGAAGACTAAATGAGATAGTTATGTAACACACTTAGCAAGTGTTGGTTTTCCTTTCCCTATCACCTCACAGCTGGAGGGACTGGACCTCAGAAGAGCTGAATAACTTACAAAGGCAGAAAGTGGCAGATGTGAACCTTGAACCAGGCCTTGCTTAAGCTGGGTCTGCCTCATTGCTCCTAGGGTTTTTTCCACATCCGGCACATCCCAGCACTTTTCTTTGAGTCTTAATGGCTTTTAGGTTCTTAAGTGTTTCTTGTAAAAATGCAGATGCCCTGGAAAAGGTACCTCCATTTTCAGCCAACTCTCACCTGGGGGTGGTAGTTCCCCTGACAAAGGAAGGTTTTGGAGAACCTAAAGCCTGGTGGGAAACAAAAAGGTGTGAAGAACAAGAGTGAGAGGCCCCAAAGGCAGATTTTCTGAAAATCACACCCAAAAGAGTCAGGAGCATGTAAGCCATGGAGTCACTACCTCCAAGATATGCACGTTCTCTTTGAGCTGACAGAATACAGGTGGAAATGTAGTACAGAACAGTGTTAAGTCATATGAAATTAGGGCAGTGTTCCGATCCTGGCATAGAACTTTAGATAATAACAGCTTATTGATTTGTGAGTTGTGCACAGTCAGAATTAGGTCTGTCAGCATAAAGCTGGATTTTGGCAATGTGATTATTTTACATAGCATTTGAATACCAATGTCAATTTACCTTTAGAGGAAGAAAAAAAGACACACACACACCCACTATCATGACCATTAGGAATTATGAACATTCCTATAAAATGCATTAGGCAGGCTGGTCCTGCAGGTCTGTGTCCCTTGAAGCCTGGGGAGGGGGACACATACCCTGGAAGCCGGGGGAGGGCGGCGGGGGGCAGAAGCAAATAGACTCAATGCTGTAATGTTACTGCAAAGACCTCCTGGGTGACCATATTATCCCACCCATCTGCCTTCATTATTAAGAGTAGCAAGAAAACCACAAGCTGTGATCTGAAGACCAGTGCCCCAAATATCACTCTTCTCTGGTGTCAAGCCTGCAATTCAGACCTTGACACTGTCTTTATTCATTGCTGTTCAGCACAACTACAGCCGGCAGGTAAGCCCAGGGCTCTGCTCGTCCTGTTCCCCTGTAAGAGGAGACATTGGAATACCTAGTTGCCTTTGATTTGTTGGGTTTTGGGACTTAAAACAACAACAACAAAAAAAAAAAAAAAAAACCACCTGAACCGTTAACTAATCTTCATCTCAAAGATATATTTCTTTTCCTGATACTTACCCCAAGCCAAATTTTGAATCTCTGAAATTTTGCCTGCCCAAAATGCCAAACTAGGACCCCTCCCCAACCACAGCCTCCTGACCACAAACACATAACAGCATCAAACTTAACTCTTGTTTTCATGACATTATAAATCCACAGAAATTGCAAAATAGGATACTTATTTTGCATTCCCCACAGCTGACACCTATTAAACTGCCAAGAACTTACCTGGTGCTCAATAAATACTTGTACAATTTAATTAGCTGGTTAATCTGAATATTAGCTACAGCATTTCCAATTCAGAAAACCACAAACATTTAAAGAATACTCACTGTAATCTAGGCTCTTGAGAAATAACAATGAATAAAGCATCGCTCCCTGACCCCAAGGAGCTGACTATGGAGTAGAAAAGACAAAAATAATCATTTTGTTATATAAGTGAAATTCTAGAATAGAAGTAAGAACAAAGCACTATGGAAACACTAGGTAATGATAATTCTTGAGTAGCAATGTGTGTATTGTGGCATAGGAAGGTAAGAATGCAATGAAGCGAAGACATTTAGCCTCTCCTTGATTGGAGGAGTTAGACACCAGCAGAGGAGGAAAAGTACATTTCAGGTGAAGCAAAACTGTGAACACAAAATACTCTACAAAGGGGACACACGGGAATTTTAGGGTGATGGAACTATTCTATATGGTACAGGGATGGTGGATACGTCTGGGAAGTCAGAGACACGTGTTCAGCAGCCACCGCCCAACCCACATCCCACCCCTTCTACTGTGTGCTGATGTTTCAGTCTGTTTCTATTCCACAACTGGGGCAGGTGTTAGGTCTAACGAAAAGGCTTGACCAGAAACCAGGAACAAGCAGCCAGAGATGCTCATCAGGGCAGGAAATTCTCAGTGGCAGGGTTCCAAGGGGCAGCACAGCCTTGTCTCTCTTTGACACAAAGTGGAGCAAGTGGAGCTGCAACTTACCGATCCTGGCCAAAACAGTTTAGCCTCCCTGAAGCACCAGCCCCCAATGAGATCTCTTCCTCCCGCTCGTTTGGACCTTTTGTGCTGTGTAAGTAATAAAGCAGTCATTTGCTAAAAGTTTCTGTTGCACCTGAGCCTGTGTTCTCATGACACACCGTGTAGCAACTCACACCACAGATACATTTTGCTATGCATTTATCAAAACCCATAGATCTTTATATCCCAAAGAGTAAACTGTTATGTATGCAAATTTTTTTTTAAATCATGAAGGAGATCAAGGAATTCCAGGAAGAAATGCAGGCTGTGACAAAAAAATCTAATTGTTTTGTAAATGGGAAAAAAAGAGAGCTTATCTAAGTAACTTTGGCAAGCTTAAGGCTAAAGATGAATGGAAGTCTACATAAACATGGCACTTCAGTTGGTAAACTTGTTTCTCATGATTACAGGTTAAAAAATCTGAAACTATTTTACATGTATACTGTGGTTGAATTAATAAGTAAATGGATGGGGGATGGTGGGATTTTACAGGTGCCTAAATACAGAAATAATTATACACACACACATACATATACATGCATGTATATATATAAATATATTTCCTAACTCTGTCACCTGGGCAGGCCTAGAAGCAGTGACATCCCATTAGCAATGGACCTACCCAGCACCCAGATCCTGGTTTCTAATACCATTCTTTAAAAAAAAAAAAAAAAGGAACCAGGGATTCTTAGAGATATAGCTAATTCTACAGCTGGGGTAGGGAAAATACAAGATGGGCATGGAACATCTTGTACAGCCAGAAATTAAGGCAGTACTCAAAAAGCAAAGGATGGGGTATGTCAAAGGAACACAGGTGCCAACCCAAAAGAACATTAATGGTCAAAGCTGGAGTGGTCTGAGCAATGAAATAAATAATGTAGTGTTAGATTATAAACCAAAGAATACAATAAATATCCGTGAGTCCATACTGACATAAATGTATGATTGAAAAAAAATAGATAAATGGGGGAGAAGAGACAGATCTTCCTTAGAGAAGAATTACAAATAATTTATGTAGCTGCCCCACCTCCAGGAGGTAGAGTTTAATCTCCCACACACAAATACATGCCTTGAGGGAAGCGGGTGTGGCTCAATGGATAGAGCTCCCGTTTACCATGCGGGAGGCCCCGGGTTCGCTTCCCTGGGCCTCCTTGTGAGGGCAGGCCAGCCCACGTGGCATGGTGGGCTGATGCAGCAGAACCTCACAGCAAGGGGGAGATAAGCAGACATAGAAGAAACACACAGCGAATGGACACAGTAAAACACAAGCAGCAAGGGGGGGATAAATAAATAAATCTTTAAAAAAAAAA
>JAQZBX010004767.1:42298-59037 GCA_029593785.1 Cabassous unicinctus | reverse complement strand
CCGGAGGACCCACAGACAGTGCAGTGGTTAAGAGCCAGATTCTGGAGTTGGGTGCCTGGGTGTGCTCCTGGCTCTGTCACTCTGTGCCTCAGTTTCCTCTTCTGTGAAACAGGGGAAGTGACGTTAGTTCCTGCTCCTGGCATGGGTAATGTAAAGCTGTTATCGTCCCAGGCTATTCCCAGCTACAATAGATAACCCACAATAGGAGAAAAGAAAAGGAAATGGATTTTTCACAGTGGGAGGCTTCTCAGAGGCACGTGCCTCAGCCCAGAGGGATAAGGTGAATTCACCAGATGAGAAGGGGAAGGTAGAAGCCACAGGAAAACCAAAGACTCGAAGGTGAGAAACGCCTGGGTCAGGTGAGAGAGGAGGAAGTGGAAAAATCAAGCCTTGATTGCCGCGGGAAGGCCGGCATCACACAGTGAGGGATATTTAAGAGTCTAATTGATCTTTACTTGAGCCAACATCTACAAATGCAGTCCTCTCCAAGATAACTAACATGTTAAAAGCCTTAATATGAGGGAGGCAGATGTGGCTCAGGTGATTGAGCTCCCGCCTACCACATGGGAGGTCCATGGTTCAGTTTCCAGTGCCTCTTAAAGAAGACAGTGAGCTGGCTGACGGGCAGGCGTGGCAAGCTGACACAACAAAATGATGCCACAAGAGACAAGAAGAAAAACATAATGAGAGACATAACAAAGCAGGAAGCAGAGGATCCTGATGCTGCCTAAAGAAAACGAGTAAGACAGCAAGCTGACGCGATGGGCAGGCCCGGCAAACTGAAGCAACAAGATGACACAACAAGAGACACAAGAAGAAAAAACATAATGAGAGACACAACAAAACAGGGAACGGAGGTGGCTCAAGCAATTAGGTGCCTCCCTCCCACATCGGAGGCCCCAGGTTCAGTTCCCATTGCCTCCTAAAGACAGCACACAGCAAGTGCAAACAACGAGGGGGTGGGGAGAAATAAATAAATAAAATCTTAAAAAAAAAAACAACCTTAATATGGAAAAATTAATATTCAATATCCGCCATTGCCTAGATAAATTGGAAAGAAAATAAAAGACATGTTTTGTCATAAATATCTGGTTAAAGGTGTAGAAACCTGATTCAGGGAAATAATTAATTTTCCTTCTCCCATCCACCAAATCTAAAACTCACCAGTGGCTTTTTCTCTAATAAAGAAAATGAGCATGAAGTTGCCCATTTCAGATATGTGTGCATTTTATGTTCTTTTCATAAATACTGGCTTCACTCCAAGCTTTTGAGACAGAGAATGCATCACCCATTGATTTAAACAGAAACATTCCTTTCCCATGAATCACAAAGAAAAGAATATTCCTCATGTGAAAAAAAATCTTTCATTCATTGAAATTTCTTCGGCAGGCAATCAGTTTAGCAAATCCTGCAACATTTATAATTTCATGTAATCAAAGGATTCGAGTTGATTGCTTAATATCTCTGGAGCACTGTCACCTCCCTGGGAAAAGTCAGCAGGGCTGGCAATGCCCAGCTGCTCCCTGGGTTTTGCCCTCTCCTCCTCTCGGGAGGAATGCTCAAGACTATCCTCAGCTCGTTAACTCAAGTAGGTCAAGGCCCGAGAAGTCTGCCAGGGCAGCGGTTCAGAATCCAGGGCAAGCAATTTTGCCAGAAGCCAAATAAAAACAGTTCAACAGGAAAAGAAAAAAACCCACACCCCATAAATTTGAGGAATGAGTAAATGTGTCCACCAAGGATTTCAACTGAGCATGTAATCCCTGCCAGTGAAGCACATTGCCCTTTCAAGGACACCAAACGCTCAGCAGCCAGTGAGGAAATGAAACCATCCACCATGCAATAAACCCAAACCCAGGATTAAGGGGAGGAATCCCAGGAAATGATCCTATTGAAAATATAAACCAACACTTTACCAAATGATACCTTGAACTTCTTAAAAAACAGTTTACAGGGATTAATTTATGTCATGAAGTTCCTCGCTGTAATCCAAATAAGAGGTAAGATTTTTTTCTTTTTAAATAGGAAAACAACACGGGAAAGGTCTATGAGGATTTACTGAATGAAATGTAATGCTGTATTAATTTCAACATTTTCTGATATCCAGTGAATCAGTTTAGATTTTATGAGAAGGTGGCATCAAGGCTGGGAACTTCCAAGTAGTAGCTCGTGCAAAATGTCATATTAGAGGGGCTTGAGGCAGAGCAATCTACTTGATGGGGGCTGATGGTGGTAGGGGCTGCATTGCAGGGCGAGTGAAACCCTTTCATTTCAGATTATGTTTGTTGGGAAGGCTGGGGAAGAGAAGATCAGTGGATTTTGATGTGGTGGAGAGGGTGGGCTAAGGTACCCCTTGTATTACCTCAACTTTCAAGACTCTGAGATTGCCTGTGACATATCCTTCCTGCTGTGTGTACAGATGCATGTGTGTGTGAATGTGATGTGTATGCACATGCAGGTGTGAAGGGAAGAGTGTAAGAATGACACAGAGACAGAGGCAGACTGGGAGTCATGAGGGGACAGATCTGGGAGTGTCTCTTCTGTCAGATGGAAAGTACCATTCATGATCTCCTCTTAGCTGGTCCTTTGTCATTAATTCTTACCATGTGTGCTTCAAAATCCTTTCTATGGGCCAATGGGAAATTCTCCCTCCATAGAGAATGAAAATTTAGTTTCCCAGGTTTAGAATCTTCAAGATCATTTCACAAGACCAGGAGCTCCTTGATGGTAGGTGCTATACCTTTTATCTTTATTCTCCAGCCCCCAGCACAGCACCATGAGCACTCAATAAATACAGATCTGTGGATATGCGGGTGGATGAATGGATAAAACCTCACAGTACCTTTGAGTTATTTATTTCCTGCATTGTAGCTAATAAAAGAAGACAAAAATTAAAATATGATTTTGCAATTCTTTGCAAAGAATTTATGGATATAGGCCTTGGTCATCAATTCCTGTTACATCATAAAAAGATAGGAACCAAGCATGTGCCTCTTAATGGAAAAATATACCACCACATATGAGGTATTCTTAGTAAAAAAAGAAGGAAGAAGAGGAGGAGGGAGAGGAAGATGGAGGAGAAAGGAAAAGAAAAAACAAACAAACAACTGAATCTAATGACGTCTCTAAATCTAAGAACCAATTTCTAGGAAATAAAGAAGATAGAGAAACATGCTACTGACACTACAGGTATCCAGTTTGCAAATTTCAGACAGTAAACAACTACAGAATAAATAGCCCAGTTTCTTCATCAATAAATTGTCAGAAGAACAAATAGAGAGCAATTGCAATTTATGGACATTATTTGGGTCCTGAATCCAATACATTTAAAAAAAAATTATATTATATGACAATCAGGAAACTTTGAACATTGACTTGATATCTGATATCAAAAGAATGAGCATCATCTTTAAATGTGATGATGGTATTGTGGTTATGAGTTTATAAAAAAGAGCTCTTTTAACAAAATATTTATAGGTGAAAGGACATGATACTGGGATTTGTTTCAAAATACCTGGGAATAGATGAGGATAGAGCTAGAACATGCGCTGGTTCCAAAGTACTAAATTTGGGTGGTAAGTACATGTGGATTTGTGATACCATTCTACCTGTCTACTTTTGTAGATATTTTTATTTATTTATTGTTTTTTTTCAATGTACCATCCCGCCACACACACACACACAGCTATTTGCTGTCTATGTCCATTCGCTGTGTGATTTTCTGTGTGTGTTTCTTTTTTTTGTCTTCTCTTCTCATTTTTCCCCTCTAGGCTTCACCGGGATTCGGTCTTGGGGACCTCTGATATAGGAGACAGGTACCCTGTCGCTTGCGCCACCTCAGTTCCTGGTTTCTGTCACATCTTGCCTTGACTCTTCCTTGTGTCTCTCTTTTGTTGCATCATCATCTTGCTGCGTCACGGGCCTGGCTCGCCGCGTGGGCAGCATGCCTTTTCCAGGAGGCCCCGGGGATTGAACCTGGTTCCTCCTTCCATATGGTAGACGGAAGCCCAATCATTTGAGTAACATCCACTTCCCAGTGTAGAATTTCTCTAATATAATGTTTAAAAAATTGGATGATCCTTTAGTGAGCCTATTCTAGATTGACTCTCAGTTTAAAGAGGAAGAACCTGAGGAGTGGGGAGAATAAGTGTATCGCTCAAACTAGTTAATGCTGAGGCCAGCACTGGGACCCGGTTCTTCCAAATCCCAGTGCAACTCTTTGCTCTGCATCAGTGGTTCTCAAAGTGTGGTTGTAAGACCAGCAGCAGCACCTGCAGCCCCCGGGAGCTTTTTCAAAAATGCAAACTCTTGGGGCCCACACCAGACCTACTGAATCAGAGAATCTGGGGGTGGGGACAAGCAACTGGGTTTAAATAAGCCCTCTGGGGACTGTGATGGGAACTGGTGCAGAAGGGGGTGAAAAAGACAATTTTCTATCTTTAGGTAGGAAGATCACATCTTGCTGGTATCCTCTTGGCATCAAAGGAGAAACCGAGTCACACATTTCAGAATAGCAGAGGACAACTTAAGTACATCCAGAATGACCATGGGGAATGGTCAGATTCCATATTCCAAGGGGAACTGCTGAAGAAATGAGTGATTAGCCCATGGCAGACAAGATTGAAGGGAAATGGGATGGCTGCCTTGACTGCGTTATCAAAAGAACTGTCAAGTGGAACAGTAATGAGAAAGATTCTTATGGCAGATGACAGACCTAGGACTAAGGTAAAACTGAACTGGAGAAGGACTATGAGAGCCTAATGGTGTCATCCAAAGATGGTCTCATCACCTTAAGAGGTGTGAGTTCCTTATTGGAGCCTGAAATCATTAACAGAGAATATTGTAGGAGGAACATTAGATTACATAAAATTGAAAAACTGTAGAAAAGGAGAATTAGGAACTATTGTTCCTATTGATGAGATTATTTTAAAAGATTGTGGATTTACCAAATGGAAGGTTCCAAAATCCAAGTGGCAGGGCTTCTTAAGATGAGAGAACAGAAAGACTGTACCATGAAGCATTTAAATAAAAAGAACTCTTAGACAGTGAATGTTTGAGCATAGGCATTTTTCTTAATATGTATCTTTTCCCTCCTGTAAAGGACCAAGTATTATCTGTCTGCCATGGAACTTGCTGGTAGGATGGGAAATGAACCTTAATATGTAAATATGTCCCTCAGAGGAGGTAATTTGCAGATGGTCTTGCTGAAGCTTAACTTTGATTAAATCACTTGATACCTAAGAATCTGTTTTGTTTTCTCCAAAAGAGAAATGAAAAGAGATAAAAAGTCTGGAATGTACATATCCTGGGGTGTGATTATCTCATGACAAGCACCAGGGTCCTCTCTTCTACACGTTTGTATTGGAACACTGGGATCAGGCCACTCGGAAATGTATGCCTGAATCTCCCAGGTGGGGACTAAACTATATTCTCTCATCATCACCTTCACATTTTTCCTACCCAGCATCCCCATTACACCCTGCACAGGGCAAGCCCTAAATGTCACTTGTAGGAGGAACAGAGGCTCAGGCTTTCTCAGAAGTCAAGGAGGAAAGGGCACACTGAATACTTGGGTTCCACATCTTTCCTTTGGCCTCTTCCCTCCCAGATTCACTCTGCTCTTCAAAATGTTCCTTGGTGGGAATTATTGAGCTTACAGCACATCCCCATTATTGTCAGGTCATGAGCAACAGTAAATGGCAGATGGCTTTTTAACCAGCTCTCTGGAACTTCACTTTCAAAGCTCAAGCTGAGCATTCTAGGCCACATCCGGTGGGTGCCATCAGGAGCTGAGTGGGCCAAGAACGTCTACATAGAGCCTCAAACTAATTTTGAGACCATTGTGACTCTACAGCATTAAGGTTTTTTTCTCTTTTTTCTTTTTTTAATCTGCCCTCAGACTAGCCAAGATCAACATTATGAATTACTAATTACGAGTTGAATGGCACTGTGAACATTTCAGGAAAAGACAGGAGGTTAAAAAAAAGTGTATATATATATATATAGGATTGCTTCTGAAAAAGTTAAGAAACAAGGGCATGACAAATACATCTTGAGCACAAAAATGTACCGGGGCCCACCTCTTCCCATACCTGCTTTCCTCCCAGTCTTTGGGCTTCTTCGTTTCATTTGGCTTTATGCAGCGAATGTAGTGGGGTGTACATTTCATCAGGGTGCTCACAAGGTCATTGGCTTGTTTCTAAAAGGAAGAATAATATGAGAAACATGAAACTTCCCCATTATAGATCAACTTTCAAAGAATACTTTGGTGTAACACTCTAGGGTGGAGATATAAAGATAGAAATTAATCTTTATGACATTTGCTCATTAAGCTCAAATAAGGTCTATTAGACTCTCTTAAAGCTCTACTGACTTTTATTATGATTTAAACACTTCAATGGGTCTGAAATTTGATCTTTGAAAGTGACTAGGCATTTTTAGTACAGTTACTTAAAACAAAACAACAGAAAACCCAGTAAATAACAATTCATTTCATGTAGTTCATGGAAAGATGCCATGTTAATACAAATTAAGTTTATATTACATTGACTTAGAGCCTTTGCAAATACATTGCTCTTATTAACCTTTTTTTTTGGGGGGGGGTGGATTATTTGCAAGGCTAGATCATCAAAATTACCTTCATTTTCTTTCGTGAAAATACAACCACTGAAGAACCATCATATTAAAATGACAGAAATTGATAGTCAAAATATGTACAATTCATAAAAACTCAAAATTTATAAACCTCTTGTATGGAATTTCCTCCACATATCCTTTTACAAACATGCAGACTTTGAGCAGTTTCAATGTGTCAGATAATTTACTACTTTGCAAAGCTAAAATATTCCACATAAAATCATTCATCTCCAACCTGTGCACTGGGCACCCAAAGTGGAACTGCGTTTAAGCAGAAAAAGCCACATGAGCGAAGCTGAACTTGCTTCAAATCACGAGTCTTTCAAGCTGGTCTGAAGAACTAGGGGCAGAGCGGCAGCAGCGTCACCACCACGGCCCAGCTGCACACACCCTGTGAGCCGAAGGATGTGGTGGGCACACATGCAAGCTCTACTTCCAAGCAAACCATCACAAAGAGAGAAAACCTCTAAAAGAAAATAGTGAAAAGGCATCTCTGCAGCCAGAAAACCATTACAAAGTGAGCAAAAGTGATTTGCTTGCAGAAGACAACCCTTTCTCAATTAGTCCCTCTCTGTTCTCATGCACTTGGGAAATTTGAAACCCTTGAGAAAAACTCTTGGGCATATTCAAAGCAAGAATTTAGTTTGCTGTTTAGATGTTCAGAATACAGCATTATTTGCAATTCCTGAAATTGAGGACAAAGCTGATGAGGTTGCATGATCAAAGCAAAACCCTATGATGGAAAAATAACTTGACTTTTTTCTCTTTGTTGATGTAGATTGCACTTTGGAACAAATATGACAATTTTTGCAACTCATGAGAGAATAACTTTACAGACTCTTCTGTCCTGAACATTTCTTTAATATAATACCTTCAGAGTAAAAAACTGGGGTAATGCATAGTGGGAATGGTAGCATGCTTAAAAATGGTTAAAGTAGCAAATTTTATGTGTTACCACAGACAATTTTAAAGAAAGAAGGAAAGAAATCTTAAAGGAGGCAAGTGTGACTCAAGCTGATGTGTCACTGACATAGTTCTCTCTAGCTCAAAATGGTGATGGATAATACTTAGTGAGCATGCAAAAAGAACTAGACACAATGACTCTAAGACATAACTACTATTATACTAGTGGTTTTGTAAGAAATAAAGTATCACTCAAGATGGCAAAAAAAAATAGAAAGCAGCAAAGCTGAGGATTGAAACATCTGTGAGCTACCAAACTCTGTTTCTTAACCACAATAACATATCGCCTTCCTAACAAAGACAGGAATAATTTAGTGTGAGATAGAAGGGATTAATTGGGTGAACTGGGATTAGACAGAAACCTTCAGGTAAAGAGGTAATTCATTTCAGCAAACAGGAGTACATCGTAACCATCAAAATTATCCTGAAATTTCATAAGATAGGAGTCGATTTCACATTTCTGCTGAGGTAGTTCCATAGCAGTAACTGGATTTAATTCCCACTGCAGCCAAGCAGAGCTCGTGAACAGACACAGAAAGCTACAAATGGCACTTGTCCAAGAGATGCAGAGATCCAAATATGAAGATAGACAGGACAGTGAAGAAAGGCCGAAGGTGAAAGCCTCTTGGTCTAACCTCAACACAGCTTCATGGCAGACCTCGGTTGGAGCCCTGTGCTTCAGTTATTTGTAAGCTACATGAAAAATGGCTAAATTTCTCTAGGCCTCAATTTCCTCATCTGTAAAACAAGTGGCTTGAACTAGAAGACCTCTTACAGCTTAATTTCAAGGTTGAAATAGATGTTACAACAAGTCAACAGTCCAATCATGCACATGATGCTTGCATCTTTTCTGCCATATCCCACGGCACTAGAGATCCAGCTTCACTTAGAAAGCACTGCAACCCAGTCCATCTTTGCCAGCTCTAAGCTAAATTCTGTTTCCCTGTAGTATCAATCTTTGGTCCTAATTTCCATACTGGTACCTTCTAGCCACAAAAACGAAGAATTTAGTGAAGGCTTTAGTGTTACCATATGTATCATATTCTTGTTTATAACCAAGATAATGGGCGTTCTCACCAACTGAATAGTCTAATTACACTCTATAGCTCAGTTTTAAATTTTAAAGAATTAGAATACAATAAAATACCAAACACCAAAACTTCCTTGAGCATAAAATTAATTTTTCTCCCAAGGAACTCGGGATCCCTTTAAATGCTAATATGTCCGGGATCTCCTTAAGACTAAGGGATATCATTAAGATACTTCATAATATCTGACAAATATTGTGGACGTAGAAGGTGCAAGAGATTGGATGATGGCTATGCATCTCTACAAAGTGTCTTTAAGGGAACACATATAATAAACCGTATTTATTGCCTATGGAGAATTTGCCTTATTTTCTTATGAGTAAAATGTAAAACTTGCAAATCTACAACCTCCTAGATAATATAACAGAATTGTCATATTGAACATTTAACCACAGCCCCAAAGCCTGAAGCCAACATGCCCACTGGCCTGCCTCTTCCTCAGCATCTGCATTATGAAAACAAAGTGCCAATTTAACTTTCTTATCCCTCTCAGTCTACTCTTCTGTTCCACTTAGCATTAGGTTATTGATTGAAGCGTTTATTTTCACCACTTCAAGTATTGGAGCACATTAAACAAACAAAAAACAGATTCTAAAATTGTCAAATACTTATCAGAATAAAAAACATTTGCCAAAATAATGCCAGGCAGATGTGGCCCCAAGATCTCCTTCCTGTTTGACTTTCAATAGAATTTCAGGTGTAATAAGCTAACCAGTGCCTTTTTATTAGAATGAGGGCTCTGGAGTTGGATTGCTTGGGTTCAAATCCTGACTTTGTTGCTTATTAGCAGTATGTCAGTTTCCTCATCTGTAAAATGGGGATAATTATACCTACTTCTTGGGGTTGTTATGAGGAATAAAATAGATCGTATTTGCCAGTGCCTGACTCATGGTAAACATGTTTAGAGTTTCTCAACTAAATAGTAAAATGAATATTGTATTGGATCACCCTCCTTATCTTTCCCTTATAAATATTCTGACGCTTTGGTAAATAACAGGCCCAGTTTAATTCAACTCAATTCATACACATTTACTAAAGATCTATTAAAATGTATGCACTACTCTAGAATCTGAAGAAAAAAATATGAATAACATGAAAAAGGTTTTCTTTGAGGAAATCAGTTACCAGGAGAAACAGACACCCAAGGAACTGCTCATTCTATGCAGAACATCAGCCCCTGCCCCTCTCTATCTTCTCACTTACTATATTTGTCTTCACAGGTATTAGTGAAATGAGAAGAGCCACAAATTAATGTGTCGAAGCCGGGCAATGGGCACATGGGGGTTCACTCAATTATGCTCTCTGCTTTTGTGTAGGTTTGAAATTTTCCAGCATAAAAAGTTAAAAGGGAATAACTATGATTATGGGTGAAAAGGCTCACAAATTCAAAGGTTTTTATCTAGGCTTATAAAAGTACCCAGAATTTAAAATATGAAGACTGCTGCTTGGGAAGTATGGGATAAAGGAAATCAGTATGCGCCTATTTGAGCTTTAGCCTTCAGTAAACACAGACTGCTCCTTCGAATAGGTAATGGTCCACGCCGGGACCATGAACCCACTCAATGGAGCTGGGCTCAGATGCTGGTGAAAAGTTATATCTGAAGCAGAACTACCCAGGAGCTTGAGCAAATATAGTTTCTAAACCTCAAGCCTATATATAAACTGAAGGCTAGTCAATGCCAGGACCTTTCTGTTTGGCCTTTTCTCGTTCTTCCACTTTTCCAGCTAGAACCCTAAAGAGTTCCCCTTGACAGTAACAGCCTGAAGCCCTGACCTTTTACTGCTTTGCCCTTTACTACAACTACTGTAAGTACTACAAAATATAAAGGAGTATTCCAAATCTGTCTTGCCACTTCCATGCCAGGCTCTTCTCTCCCTTCTTCATTTATCAGTAAATAACTTGCTTCCTTCCTCCTTCTTCGCTTCCACCTATAACTTTTGCCCTTTACCTTTTGACGTCTCCTCTACTTTCTCCTCTGTAACCTCTTCTGAACATATTAAGTTGGACTCTTGAGTGTTCTAGGTAGCAAGTGTCACTGTGATTCTGAATTTTCTAACTTCTAGAATATGAAAAATAATTATAGTATAAGTATCTACACTATATTTACCCATACTATAGTATCTCTTAAGGTCATGAAGAATAATTCACTAAAAAGAAAAACAATAACTAAAAATCAAACTGCTGAATTTTATTTACTTTGCATCCCATATGTTTACATTACACTGAAACACACTTGTTTGCTGTAAGTTGATAATTAGAGGACCTGTTTTCAAGTCTGATTTAATGGCTGTTTATGTGCCTTGGTTTCCTTTAAAGGGTGTTTCTTCTACTAAATGTTGTATTAAGTTAAAAAAACATTTTAATTTGGCAATTCTCGAAGAAATGGTGTCTGAAAAGTCAAAAGAAGGGCAAATATATTCAATGAGAGCTATATCTCTCAGTGAATGAAGAAGAGCCCATATATCAAAGAAAATAAATACTTTCTGATGCTTTTTAAGAAAAATCTTTATTGTAATTGCGCATTTTCTTTTTATCTCACTGATTAAAAATAATTTTTGTGTTTTTTTTTCACTTTTAAACTTTTAAGAACCTTCATTGGAAAATCAAACACTTGTTAAATTTCTAGAGCCAGCAAGAACACACCACGAGACGACTGCAGGCTCCACATGGCTCCATTTGTTCACCTCTGTAGTGCAACAATTAGTACAATTCCTGGTGCACAGTAAGGTGCCCAATATGTATTTGTGGAATGAATGAATTGATGGATGGATGGGTATCAAAATGGAGCAGCGGTAGCCTGCCTGAGGAACAAAACCATTTATCAACCCTATGAAAGCAACATTCTTTCAAGAATTCAGACTCCTAGCTAACCAGCAGAACTGAATTATTTTGGACCTGGGTCAACAAGTCGGCACATTTGGTTTTGAAATGTCCTAGAAATGAACTGTGAACAACAGCATAGACATTTTACCAACTCTCCCCTACTGAGGTTGCCATCCACAGTATCACTGGCTGAGGGGGCATGGAATATGACATTTTCCTCTCTTGTGAATTGGGCACATTGGTGCTCTTGGCCTGGTTTTGATTCTGCTTTTACTTATTGTCTCTATCTCTGTGGTTAAGAATTCCTTGCTAGCAGAGCGGATGTAGCTCAGTGGTTGAGTGCCTGCTTCTCATGCACAAGTCCTGGGTTCAATCCCCGGTACCCCCTAAAACAAAACAAAACAAAAAAACTCTCCTTTCTCCACTGCCCCATCAAGCATTATTCAATGCAGCTAATACCTTGTCTGGTATATAGTAGGTGCTGCCAGTGATTAAAGCTGTTTAACTTCTTAAGAGGAGAACTAGAACATTTTTTTTTTAAAGATTTATTTATTTGATCCATTTTAATGCCCCCCTTCCCCATTTGCTGTTTTGTGTCCATTCGCTGAGCAATTCTCTGTGTCTGTTTCATCTCTTCTCATCCTCCTCCTGCAGTCCTCACCAGGACCCGATCCCGGAGACCTCCGATGTAGGAGAGAGGCACTCCGCCACCCGCACCACCTTGGCTCCTGACTTTTCGGAGCTTTCGGAGCATCTCGTCTTGTCTCTCTCCTTTTACGTCATCATCCTGCTGCATGGCTCCCGGGGCCTGGCGGCTCACCGGCACACAGAGCCCATGCGCCTGGCAGCCCATGTGCCCTCTCTCTCTATATTTTTATTTTACTGGGAGGTCCTGGGGATCGAACCGAGGTCCCTCCATGTGGCAGACGGACGCCCAACCATTTGAGCCACATCCGCCCCCGAGAACATTTTGAAAATGTAGATAGGTCCTAAAAAGGAGAGAAAATCCTTCATAAAGCCTCTTTGTTTTGTGTTTGTTTTAAGAGGGAGAATTCCACTGATGGAGGCAGAATGTCAGCTTGTCTGAGGTCACACAATCTACCACGGAGGATATGGTTGGGGATGAGAACACCCAGAGTATAAGTACCCAAGAAAAGCTGGCTGACTTCAGGTTGACCTCCCTATACATTTCAGGTACAGCCCAGAAAAGTGGCAATTTGGGGTATCTGACTAGACAAGAATATGAAGGAAAGAAAGGGGTCAAGTCTTCCAAGGAGGGGAAAAAAAATTCCCACCCCTGCCCTTCTTTTTATAGGGAATAAGCTTGAGAGTCCAGACCACGTGAAAGTGAGTCATTGCAACCTTGATGATCTGGGCCCCTTGGATCTGAATGTGACAGTCTTGTGACTAGATTTTCCAGCCCAGAGCTAATCCTTATCCAGAACCTTGAAGTGAAGGCATGAGTCAGAAACTTTATGCAGACATTACTATCTGGGACCTCATGAGAATTCCATCTGCTCTCTGCACTCAACTCTCAACTCCAGTGAACTTAACCCAGTTACCGTGCCAGGGCTATTACTCTAGCTCTTTGTACATATACAAGAGGATTCTACCCTCCAAGCACAAAATGCAGCTTATATCTCACTTCCTCTCCAAAACCTTTGGCTCTTCTTGACTGGAATCTTGTCATTGCTATGAATTTTCACTGACTTTCCTTTATTCCTGGCAGTGTCCCTGCCCTCAGGAAGCTTACCATTGGCTGGGGAGGCAGGCTTCCATTCAGGAAACACTCAGAGACGAAAGAGCAAGTGAACGGGACAGACAAGGACTACCATGGGTGGCCAGGAGGATGGGGCTATCCATGGAAAAGGACTTGTAGGATTTGGACACACAGGGTGAGTAGGAAGGGATAGTGTGTACAAATACAAATGTCCACAAAGAATTAAGCAGGGACAAACAAGTATGGCAGAGAAGGAGGGGACTGACCAGGTAGAATAGGAGCTAATATGCATCATGCTTCAGGCACTGTACTAAATGCTCTAGGTGAATTATTACATTTAATCATCACAGTAAACATCTGAGACAGGTACTAAGATCTCCATCTGACAGATAAAGCACAAGAAACACCGAGAACTTAGGTAACCTGCAGGCAGTCAGAGCTGGGATTTGAACCAGATGAAGGAATCCAGAACCCTTACTGCTAAGTAATCAAAAATCCCTATGGATATAAAATTGGGGAAGTACTTAATTGCTGTGATTTAAAAAAAAATGATTTAGTGACCATTCCTGAAAGTGTCACATTATAAAGTGTGTTTGACATAATTTCTCAATTCAGAGAATAACTAGAACCATCAATTTTGCCACACAAAGCTCAGATAACACAGTGTGCCGCCTAGAGGTGGCTCCCAAGAAACACTGTAAGAATCTAAAAGAAATCCCTGATTTGGAGATACCCTCCGGCCAGATGTGCCTGCAATTCACAGCAAGGAGGGGCCTGCAACATCTAGGAAGAAGGGATTCATAAATTACCCCTACGAGACCCCGTAGAATTTCAGACATGCAAAGTTTCATAATCAGCAAGTTTTGGGGCCTGGCCTGGAAAACTGTTGTTAAAATTCAAAATGCGGCTCTGAGCCACAGAACTTCTCTGATAGTTTAACGTGAATTCTTCCAGATTCGGTTTAAAGCCTTTTTCTTTTAGAGAGTGGCTGATTATCATGTGCTGATCATTAAGCTGTGAAGGCACTTAACATCTACCTGGGGTTTCAATGCCGCCAAGTCAAATCCAGCTTCCCCCTATAACCTTTCCTCAGGCAGCAGCAGCATTACTTCTAGGTATCTTCTGGAACCCTCCCCCTTAGATCTCACTGGCCTCATTCCGCCCAGTGGTGGCGGTTCCTGACTCCTAAAAAAAACCTACCTCTTATAGGAATGCATAACATCCCCCAAAATAGAACAAACCTTTATTTTGCTTCCGGCAGTAGTTGGGCGCCCTTTCTTGTCAGCTTGCAGATTTTCCGGAAATAAAGATTTTATAAAAGGTCTGGAAAAGGAGAAAGAGAATGGATTAGCAATCAGCAAGTACCTTGAGGGCTGAAAGCCCGCCTCCGTAGAGAATGGAGTGGAGGGCCGTCTAGAAGCACATAACCTTGTCTACAGAAAGGCCGCTGGGCTCACAGGACAAGCCAGCCAGGTTTGACCCAGGGAAACAAGGAACGGAAAAAATGAACAACAAAAAACAAAAGGGAAGAATTCAAAGATATAAGCAGCTTGGAGTCTATGCTTGAAAAACTAATTTTAAAACTTGTGCCTTTTAGTGGGGAGTTTCACTTTTATTGGTAGAAAAACATAATGTTATGTATAGTCTATCTCTGTGCACAACCTCATTAAATTATACTGGAAAAGCCTGAAATATTGACTGGATTAATTTAGTTCTGATGATCAAATATCATTTTTTTTTTTTTAAAGATTTATTTATTTATTTATCCCCCCCTTGCTGCTTGTGTTTTACTGTGTCCATTCGCTGTGTGTTTCTTCCATGTCTGCTTATCTCCCCCTTGTTGTGAGGTCCTGCTGCATCAGCCCACCGCACCGCACAGCCGGCCTGCCCTCACAAGGAGGCCCCGGGAAGCGAACCCGGGGCCTCCCATATGGTAAACGGGAGCTCTATCCATTGAGCCACACCCGCTTCCGATCAAATATCATTTTGCACTTGTGCTATCTCTGTCTTTGCACTTTGTTGTTACTCTGTAAACTGATGTGCATTAGATTATTATTTTGTTTCAATTATTATTTCTAGTTTTCACTGATTATTTTGGAAAAGTTTGAGTCGAAAAGTTAACATATATTTATTCTTAATTATCTATTGTTTTAATGATATAATTTCTTAAAATAATGAGACACATTGATAATATATTAATAAATATAACTGAAAATATAAACATAGGCAAAATTTGATTGAATTTTTCTAATTAAAAATGTGGCTTACATATATTGACATGAGTAAACTCCTTGGTACCATTAAAAACAAAAAAACAAAACAAAAATCCTCTGCCTTTTAAATGTGTCCACTCACTCGAATTGGGGTATATCCTGATGTTAGAATATGACAGAGGGAGATTGTTATGGGTTTGTTGAGACAAGACAAACAGGATGGACCAGAGCTCAGGGAATTGTAGGAAAAGCCTGGATTCGATGTAGATCCTGCTTTGCTCTAGGGCAGGTTTCTCAACCGTGGCACTACTGATCATGTGTGTGGATAATTCTTTGCCGTGGGGGCTGTCCTATGCAATGTAGGATATTTCGCAGCATCCCAGGCCTCAACTTACTAGATGCCATAGAAAACTCTCCCAGGAGCCTCTTCCCCCACAGATAAGCTCTTTTTAACCCAATATATAACATGTTCTGACTTGACAAATGGTGCTTTTAAGAGGACTCGAACCCCAGGCCTGTCTGGTTTTGAGCCTCTGCTATTACTGATTAGGAATTACAGGGGCTGAGGAAGTCAGCCTTAGTACCACCACAATCCCCACTCCAAGTGGAGCAGTAACAAGTCTGTGAAGCTTTGCTTCCTTACACATGTCCATCAGTCCTAGGCATTCATTTACACGTCTGCCTCACCAGCAACATAGGACGGGGACAATGTCTTAGTCATCTTTTACCCCTGGTGTCTGCAGAAGAGCACGGAACACAGCAGGTACTCAATAAATATCTGGTGAGTGACTGACTCAATGAATGAAGGGATTCGTGTAAATTAGCAATCTGATATTCAAACTCATTTGCTAAATCAGGGGTTCTTAATAAGGGGTCTGTGAGCTTGCATTGAAATTCAAAAAAGCATTATTCTTGTGGGGACGTGTTGGTGCAGGTGTGATATATTTATTAAACAATACACATTATAGTGTGGGCTTAGTAAGGGGTCCGTGGTTTTCACCTGACTGGCAGAGGGGTCCATGGAACAAAAAAGGTTAAGAACTCTGGCCCTAAATGGTTTTTTGGGCATCTTTCTAGGAAAACTCTCAAGGAATCTGATTCTAAGTTGACCAGGCACAATTACAGAAATCACAGAAAATGTGTTTGCAGTAGGTTATGTCTACATGACAGGGGTTTATATTGAAGCGTCAATAGCTCTCTAACTTGCCCAGAAATTTTAATTAAGAAAAAAAAAATTCTCTGGAAGCAGGTCTGCACCTGTCTACTGTGCAAATCTCAAGCCAGGACTTGTGCCTTAC
>JAQZBX010004767.1:12520-42198 GCA_029593785.1 Cabassous unicinctus | reverse complement strand
TCTTACTTGGAGGCCATTCTAAATATGATAAAATCTGAAAGTTTATGAAATATTGTACTTGCCTGGCATATATAGTTTGATCATGTAATTTTTTTTTAATTGACTTTTTCTTTTTTCTATTCGGTGTACAGTTCTATGAGTTCCACCCCCCCCCCACCCCCGCTTGCTCTCTGTGTCCATTTGCTGGGTGATCTTCTGTGTCTGTTTCTTGCCTTCTCTTCTCATTTTCCTCCTCCAGGCTTCACCGGGACTCGATCCTAGGGACCCCTGATGTGGGAGAGAGGTACCCTGTCACTTGCACCACCTCAGTTCCTGGTTTCTGGCATGTCTCTCCTTGGCTATCCCCTGCATCTCTCTTTTGTTGCGTCATCATCTTGCTGCGTGGCTTGGCTCACTTGTAGCTTGCAGTGTGTCTGCCTGGGCCTATGGCTTGCCTGCTTGCCTTAAAAAAAAATTTTTTTTATTTTACCAGGAGGTCACAGGGATTGAAATCGGGTCCTTCCATATGGTAGATGGATGCCCAACCACTTGAGCCACATCCGTTTCCTTGATCATGTAAATTATGTCTCTTTATTTAATACCCAAGGTCTTGGGGAACTTTGCAAGGGGGAGAGGAGGAAAGGACCTAGTAGAGCTGGTCCTGAGGTCTCTGGCAGCTTGCAAGAGGGATACCACCACGGGGCATATACTTACGTAGCTTAGACAGGGTCTTAGGAGTTAAAATGGTTATCTGAGTCAATCCCTCTCTAGTAGCTTCTTCCAGAGTTCTTGAGCTGTTTCCCAAGTGCTTCAGGGAGTCAGGTTAGCTTGGGACTTGCCAAGTCATTGACCATTTAAAAAGACCGAGTAACCATGATGTTTCAAGGGCAAAGTATCACAGAACCAGGCTGGTCCACTCTTAGATGGTCAAAAACGGTGATCCCAACCTAACCCCAGGATGGTCACCTCTCCCCAAAAATAGTGTTTCGAATGGTGAAACTAGGGGCCTTGAAGGGCACCCGCAGTTTGGGGGTTAGGGAAGGGTTAGTGGTATAAGCGAGGGACTGAGATTGGAAAAAGAAAAGCTATTTTAAGAAATCAACCTTTTTTTTTCAAATGATAACACACGGAATGTATGTGGCTCAAGCGACTTGGCTCCCATCTACCATATAGGAGGTCCATGGTTCGATTCCTGGGGCCTCCTGCTGAAAGGCAAGCTGGCTCGTGTGGTGTGCTGGCCTGTGCAGAGAGCTGGCACAGCAAGATGACACAACAAAAAGAGACACAGAGGAGAAACAATAGGAGATGCAGCAGACCAGGGAGCTGAGGTGGCACAAGAGATTGAGCGCCTCTCTCCCACTCCGGAAGGCCCCAGGATTGGTTCCCGGTGTCGCATAAAGAGAAGACAAGCAGACACAGAAGAACACACAGAGAGCAGACAGCAAGTGCAAAACACCAGGGGTGGGTGGGGAGTAAATAAATAAAATAAAATCTTTAAAAAAAAAAAAATGATAACACAGCTCCAGCAGCTCAAAGGAACAAAATGCCAAACACTTAAACATCACAAGTTTGTTTTAATATCGAGAAATTGTGATCAAACCACTATCCTATATCAGATGAGGCTAAACACACTTACAGCTCACTGCTCTGCATAAGCTCGATCAGATCCATAAAAAGCACATCACGATTCCGTTCACAAAAGCCATCCATGTCATAGGATACCTGGCCAAGAAAGGAAAGAAATCTAATTTTATCCTTTAAGTATTTCACTGAACAAAAATCCAAGTTGACAAAGCTATCCTCCCAAGAACGTATTTGCAAATGTAGGGTTTGGGATTTCATCGAGAGCTTTCACGCTGGGGCTGTGCCTGTGCTGATTGAACTGGTTAGCTGATGTAGCTGGTGATCACCTGTAGGTGCTGATGGGTGGGCTCTGGGTGCTCAGATGACCTATGACCAGGACTCCAGCTCTGAAGACTACACAATCCCTTCAACAGATCCAGAGGGAGTCTCTAAATAATAAACTTAGCGCTTACCCTAAGTTTTAGTTAAGAAAGAAAAGATTAAAAACCCTCATACTCATGGCTCCATTGCAATGTGCCACATCATCCGAGGCTCTGCAACTTCTTTGAGAAGATGTCAGGGTTGCACCAATCAGGCCATAAGCTCATGCTCAGGAACCTTGGTTAACAAGAGATGGGTTGGGGCAAAATGTGAAACCAGTGGATTTCCACAGCACCAGGTGATCCCCAAGAGCCACAATCTCAACTTACGCACACACAGCCTGGCACCCAGTAGGCACCCAATACTTGCACGTTTGATGAAAAGAAATGCCAAAGTGAGCTCTCGGTCCTTGTTCCTACAGGTTTGCGATTGCAGCAAGAGGCAAGACCAAAATGCCCAAGAGTATTTTGTCTTTGCATTCCTCCAGCTATTATTATAAGTATCAGGGTGATCCAGGCTTAAAAAAATAATATGCAGTAGCCTATATGATCTTTTGTTCTGCCTCCCCATGTACATCATATGTTCTATTTGTTGAATGACTAGAATATGGCAATGTGAATGAAACTTTATAGACATCAATATCATTTGCCCCATGAGAAAACAGATGGCAGACTCAAAGGCTTAAAACAGGTAGTCATGGAAAAGACTAACTTTGGAACCCCTGCACTCCAGCCATACCTTCCCAGCGTAATGGTGAATAATGAAGCCCTGGTTCCAGCTGTTGAAGTGCTCATGCATCCCGATCTGCATCTGGAGCTTCTGGAGCAGCGTCTGATCTGCCCCCTCTCCCACCGCGTGCATGGTGGCACACACGTCATCCAGGATGCTCATGATTCCAGGAGGGTTCTGAGGGGACCAAGAAGGCAAGGCCCCAAATCACTGACCATCTAAAATAGACATGGCTTACTGGGTCCTTCCTTAAGTAAGGAAATAGCTCCCTAGACTTAAGATAGCACCATGAAAGTCAGCCTTTCCCCTAGAGCAAGAAGGTAATTAATAGCTCCAAATGGGGAGTTAGCAATTAGATCTAAAGATGGAGAAAGTCCGTGTCCCAAAAAGCTGTTTAACCCCCTGCACTTTAATTCAAAGTCATGCACTGATCACTATCTGTTTGCTACTGTTTGTGCTGAGTTGGCTTAAAAAACCCAAAAGAAAAATAAAAACATTTTTCTGCCTGTTACCCATATAGGCATGTTTATACAAAGTAACACAGGATACACATTCTATCATGCATTACTTTTTTTTTCACATAACACTATTTTATAAGCATTCCTCATGTTTTAAAGAGTCTTCATGCTTACAAATTTTAATGGTTATATTCTCCTACTCTGATATGCCATAGTTTATTTAATAACTATATTGTCCATGGATGTTACTGTTTCCAATATTTGGCTATTATATATTTAAAAAGTACTGTGGACATCTCTGTCTATATTGCTTTTTATTTTCTTTTGAATAATTTATTAGCATAAAGTCCTGGAAATTGTATGACAGGGCTAGAAGACAGGGGCAATTTTATGGCTCTGTTATGCCAGGCACGTGACAGCTGTCTTCTCTTGGACTTCAGAAACTATATCTATTTGTTAATGGACATTTTACTACTATATGCGTTTTTATTTACTACAAGAATAAAATCCTATCACTTTATTTCACACATAAAATTCTCTACAAATGAGAGGTTGCTAAAATTCTCTACAAATGAGAGGTGTCACTTCACCTATGCCAAAACAATGATACAGAGAACAAAAAGCCACTTTGTGTGAATCTGTGACAGTGTATAAACACACCAGACCCGTACTTACAACTTTGTTCTCTATGAGGTCACACACAATTTTGTTATTAAAGTACTCAATGGGTGTCCATCTTATTCCCTCTTGAACATATTCTTCCTGTAAGACAGAGAACAGGAATTGACATGATTCCCCAGTGAGGACTCGCTAGAGCTCAGTTCAGAGAGAGAGAGAGAGAAGGCCCACTAATGCCCATGAAAAAGAAAAACTTGAATGCCCTTGAACAAAGACTTGGGACTTTTCTTTTTCTTAAGACACTATAGCAAAGGAACAATTCATGGCTTGGTAATGTTTATATTTAGTTTGAACAATATGAAATCACTCCGACACTACCGTTTTTGACATACAAATAAGGAAAATTCATATGGCTTAACCTATAGGTTCAGTTCCTGAAAATCTCTTTGAATTTAATTTGGGACAGGAGTTCTGATCAACATCTAGGATACTTCTAGGGAAGGTCCCTCATTTGGGTCAGCTGTTCATTTCACATGATGAACACCCCACTGTCCTGGTTTTCCTCCTTCCTCGCTGGTCTTGCATTGTTGGCTTGCTTTGCTGGCTCTTTCTCCTTTCCAGACCTTTAGATGATAGAACATCTCCAGGCTCAATCTTCCAGACTTTTTGTTTTCTCACCCCTCACTCTCTAGGTGATTGCAATCAACCCCACAGTTTTAAATAACACCTACAGGCCAGTGACTCACCACTGACTCACCACTGACTCACCACTGAGCTCGTACACCGAGCTGCCTGATTGGAATGTCCACTTGAATGTATAACAGGTCTCATAGGCAAATCGTGAATCAAAACCACATCTCCTGTCCTCCACAACCAGCTCCTCTTCTACTCTTGCTCTTCAGTTTACAGTCTAACCATTGACCCTTTTTCTCAGGTTACAAAGCAGGAATCAAATCCTCGATTCCTCCCTTTCCTTCACAGCTTCCTGCTAATCATTTTGAGCAAGAGATGTAGATTCACTCTTCAAAATATACACTGACTCTGACCATTCTCCCCGCGTTCTCACATCTACTGCTACCACTGTTGTCTAAGTCCCCACCCACCATTTCTTGCCCAGTCAATAGCAGTAGTCTCCTAACTGGTTTTGAAACTTCCCTCCCGTTTGTCTTCCCCTGCCTCATCCCACTCTCTAAGTCTATAAAGTAGAGTGGACTCTCAAAAACACAAAACTCAAATCAGATCATATCACTCCCCTACTCAAAATATTTCAAAGATTTCCCATCCTTAAAACCCAAAGTCCAAGATAAAAAAAAAAAAAGAAAAACAAAAAAGAAATAAGAAAAAAACAAAAACAAACAAAAAAACTCCAAAGTCCATAAAAAGGGTGGGGGAGAGTGGATGTAGCTCAGTGGTTTGAGCACCTGCTTCCCATGTGCGAGGTTCAGGTTCAATCCTTGGTACCTCCGGAAAAGGAAAAGATAAAGAAAAACAAACCAAAGTCCATCCCATGCCATACAAAGGGCCCTATGTGATCCAGCCCCTGCCTGCTCTTCCGGCTCAGTTCCTGCCACGCTCTCCCATGGTACTGCTGGTCTATCCACTTGGAGGCGGAGGGCAGTAGGGAGTCATTGACGTTTCTAAGCAGGGACATGACCAAACATCCACGAAACTGTTTTTAATGTGGTGCCTGGAATAAGAGGGAACCTGAGTTGGACTTTTAGAAGAAACTAAAATCAAGACATGTTACCTCAAGTCAGAATTAGAACACTGGCCTGGTTAAAAATATATTTCTTTTCAGGGAAGATTGGGAGTGGAACATATCTGAGAAAACCAAGTTTTCCCCTTGGAACACAGTACATGCCAAAGACAATTGGGTTGGAAATAGGTTTTGACTTTCCACTTGGTCAGTGAGTCAGAGTATAGTAAAAACAGCCCATCATAAATCCAACTTCACAGCATCATTTGCTTAAAGGAGAAAGAAAATGTAGCAGATGGTGTTTATATTTCATAGACTAAAATGGCACGATGGCATATGGTTTTTCTGGTGGACTTTTATTAGGTACATTTCATAATACAAAACTGAAACTTGAATCTATTATCAAAAGAGAAAAACCTATAACCTTTAAAACAAAACAAATAAGAAATTGAACAAGATGAAGAAACGGTAACTGCTTACCTGTTCTGCCTTTAATGTCAGTTCAATAAAAATCTGCTGTAATTTTTCATTAACAAAATTGATACAAAACTGCTCAAAGCCATTTTTCTGGAAAAAAAAAAAAGTTACGAATGTAAACGTTTCCGCAAAATCATTTTAGTCAATTCTTGAGTGGTTTAGTGAAATGTTTCAAAGTAAAATGCCTTAACAGAAACATTGGATGCACCAGTAGAAAGAATTGTGGTTTATATTTAGGAGAAATTAATTTGGTAAAGGTACACGCAGAACTCATAAAAGCAAAAATGAGCCATATTTTTTTCATTGCCGGGAATTATTTCTTGCAAGGCAGATGAAACATATCACTTTCAACCAATCCCTAGTTATTGAAACTGGTCTTACCTGGAATATTTCAAAGCCATAGATGTCCAGGACACCAATATTGTATTCCTCATGGTCCTTCTCCATCGCCTTATTGATGGACTAGGGGAAAATAAAATATGGTAACTAATTCCTTTTCATTCATATATAAAAATGGGCATTTATATGAGAAAGGGAAGCAAGACTGTACATGGGAAAATCTACCATCCACTAGAAACAGAGAACGACATGAAGACAGGTGACTTGCAGCCTGAAAAATGGTCGCAGTGCAAAGCCAAAAACTGGAAAACACTAGGATCCAAAAACTATTATGGTAGGAAAAAAAAATGTTTGTTTAATGATGAGACCCATTAACTTCTGGCAGTGCTAGTTTTTCTCAGGAAGTAGGATTAAGAGGAAAAGCCATTTTGGATGCCTGAAATGTAAGCCTATTTCACGTGAAGCACCAATTTTACATGGGCTGTAACTGTCACTTCTAGCCACCCATTTAACAGTCACTTAATGACCACCTAACACTGTATGCAGGGAAAAGACACAGTCCCTGCTCTCAGGAGCTTATAGCGAGGGACAGCAGACTACAGGTAATAACTAACCATTATTCAGGTGCCACAAATAAAAACGGCTTCCACGTAGTTAACATCTTGTGCCAGGCTCTGCTAAGTGCTTTTCACGTGTTGTTTCACTTATTTCTCCCAATTCCTCCGACAGCATTGGTATCACCGTCATCCCCACTTTTCAGCTGTGGCACAGAGGCTCTCCTAAGAGTGCACTGAGCAAGAGCAGGGACTGGGGCTAAGTGTACACACACGGCATGGAGCCTACACCCACGGCTGCTGTGGAAATAAACTCAATGGAAGGGACTCAGTGGTAGGGGGGTGGGCGTGGGGTAGATGGTGTTGGTGAAGGCATCAAGGAGGGAGGATACAGGAGAATTCCTCGGTGTGGTGAATACCTGGATGAATTTGGAAGTACCAGTAAGTTTTTTTCTAGGCAAAGAAAATAACATTATCATCTTCTGTGAGGTGAATGGGTAACAACACAAAGCACTTAGCCCAGCGCCTGGCACTTAGTCAGTGCCCCGAACGCGTCAGCTCTAATTAGTGACACTTACAGGAGGCATCCTTCCCCTTGTGCCACAAAAAAATAAAGGATGACAGAAAGGAAGTAAGGTGGGAGGGTACCCTGCACAAAGAGACACAAGATGTGGGTTCCAGTCTCCACCTGGGCCAACACTTGCTGAAGGGTCTTGGGCAAGTCCACCAACACTCTGGCCTGAAAGTCCCTACTGAGGGGGGTCTGGATAAGCTAAAAGCATAAGTTACATTTAGTATGACCTTGACCTTCCCAAGAATTAGACACCATCCTACCCTACCCCAGACACATGTGATCACATTTTAAGGCTTGCAGGTATTGATGCCTTTTGGCTCTAATGAGTGTGCTGTGTCCCTAGACTACATTTCCCCTAGGGATCCTAGAGGAGCAGAATACCTAGGAGCACTGCCAAATTAACTGGGTTCAATTCCTCCATCTATCGCTTATTAGCACTGTGGCCTTAGGCAAGTTCCTTAATCTCACTATACCTTGGTTAATTATCTGTAAAAAAGAGATATTAAGACCTACCTCACGGATTGTTGTAAGAAATTACTGAGTCAGTTTTTCTAAAATACAGAACCTGGCACATAGCAAGGTCTATTTAAATGTATGCTATTATTATTCTAATATTTACAGGCTATAGTAATTAACATAGACTGTCCCAGACAGCTCTACACTGCTGAAAGACAAATTTAATTTCAGGACATAAATGTGATAGATATAAATATGTATATGTATTCATATATCTATGCATGTAAAAGTATACATATGATTATGCCATAACCAGAAGCATCTATGGTATTTTAAAAATATACCCCAAAAGTCTTTGATATTCCTCTCTTCAAAAGGTGGCACCAAGTCCCCTCCCCTCAAGTGCAGGCTGTCCTTAGTGACCTGCTTCTAATGACTAGAACATGGCAGAAGTGGCAATTTGTGAGCCTGAGATTAGGACATAAAAAGTACTGTGGCTTCTTCCTTACTGTCTCTCTTAGATCACAAGCTCTGGGGGAAGCAAGCTGCCATGTTGTGAGGACATCCAAGCAGCTCTGTGGAGAGGCTCACAGAGCAAGGAGCTGAGGCCGCCTGCCAAAAGCCACGAGTATGCCTTCTTGAAAGCAGATCCTCCACCCCCAGTGAGCCTTTTGAAATGATCACAGCCCCAACCGACATCTTGACTGCAACCTCATGAGAGGCAAGTCAGAACCACTCAGCTAAGCCCCTCCCAAATAAAATGTGAGCAAACAAATGCTAAGTATAATACAGGGATAAAAAATACAACATTCCTTAATCTTCAGGCTCAAAAGCCAAGAAAGGCCCACGACAATGGGTTTCCTCCTTTTCTTCCGGTCACCATTCTTGGCTTTACTAAATATTTTGTCCACAAGAAGCTGATATTACATTAGGTTCAGCTAATGTGTCTGCACGGGCAATTCTAGAAGTAAAGGAGGATTCAATGATCCTGGGGTGAGAGGTTCAAAAATAGAGGAGTAAAGTAATGGTTAAAAAAATTAAGCCAAAACATGAAAACAAAACCCTTAGTAGTTTTACTCTTTAGAGCTAAAGTATGCCTCACCAAAGTCACCCTGTGTTACTTACATCTACCAAGAAATCAAAGACCCGGGCGTGCAGAGCTTTGGCGAGCGCATCCCTCGTGTAACAGGCCTGCTCCACATTGAGGGTCACGTGGATGGACTCCGACTTGCCTCCCCACTTACTATCCATCTGCCGGCTCGTTAGCTTTTCTTTCAACCGGTCCTGGTTTATCCCCAGAAGATATGCAGGAAAAGCCAAAACTATAGAAAAAACAAAACACGATAGTCTTTCAGAACCTTAACAATTCATGTTGCAAACATGTGGAGGCACTTGTGTGTGTAAACATAAAGCACCATCATTAGACCCCCAATACTTTTTTTTTTTTTAAATTTTACCAGGAGGTCCCAGGGATCGAACCCTGGTCCCTCCATATGGTAGACGGACACCCTACGTCTTAAGCCACATCTGCTTCCCCCCCAATACTTACAACCTAGTAAAGGCTGCTTATCAGCAATTCCACACACATCCATCTGCTTTGTTTTTCCCAATTGTCTTATTACATGAGTCAATTCCTATGGCAATCGGGACTCCCAGTAATACAAATCAGTGGCTCAAAAAGGATCGAAAAACAATCCCCCCTACTGAGATCATAGCTAAATGCCTAAAATGGACATCCCAACAATTGCAGCAAGACAGCCAGGAAGGAACTAACATCGCTTTGGCTCCAAATATTATTTTCTTCCTTTTCGGTACAGTGTTTTCATAGCATCATTCCCAAAGAGCTTGAAGCACCTGATATCACTGAACTAATCACATGCATATTGAGTGCTTACCATGTGCAAGGCTACTAAAAGGAAAGGACAAGATACAAAATTTTTTTAAATCTTGAAGACCATGCAGAGGAGGAAAAGATATTTACTAAATAATGAGGGCTCCTAAAAGCTGGATGTGACATAGATGGACAATAAAGTCCTGTGGGAATTTAGAAGAGGGGGCTATGACCATTTGCTAGGGTGATGAAGGAAGATGTGGGATTTGGGTAGGACTTAAAAGGATGAACAGGATTTGCACTGAAACAGAGGAAGAAAGAAAAGAAGCAGGAGAAAGGAATGGAATGTGCAAAGGCGAGGCAGGAAATTGGGAGACCTAGATGAAGTATAGCAAGTAGACCAGCATTGGCTGTGGTTTCTCAGCTGCAGCTAAAAGTTAAGGTGGAAGATTTAAAGGTTGGACTGGATTTCAAAAGTGGGGGTCCTCAAATGGTATGCTTGAGCTGGTGACAAAAGGGGCGATGGATGACTTCTCAAGAGGGGTGTTATAGGGAGATTCCTCTGGGGGTGGCATATGGAGTGAAATGTAGGGGAGCAGTGTCATTCTTAGCATGGCAAACCCTTCCCATCCCAAGGACATGTAGGAGGGTAGTTTACAGTTTTCAGATACAAAAACAGGCTCCCATGGCTCAGCAACTTGTTTCAGAGGTAGGCCAGTGATATAAATGCAAGTTTCTTGATTTGTGGTCAAAACACTCTAATGTGAATAAATGACTCCCTTCTTAGGCATTGAAAGAATGCTCCAATAATGGATTCAAATGAAAACTGTGAACTTGGACATAAATTTTCTTTTTCTGCATAGAGCTTTACAAAATTCTCTGAGAAAAGGATTTTGTTAGACCTTGTTATAATGCTGAAAAAGCACAAGCCTCACAATAAAGGATAATCTGTTCAAATTTCACAGAAGGTGTTAGAATGTAGCGAGCCGACATTTCTCAATATAGACCACTAAAGGAAATTGTCATTAAATGTATTTTTGAAAAAGTATAATCCCAGAACAATGGTTTACAAATGTTCTACAAAATTGCTTTGACCAGTGGCAGGTATTCCTTTTAGACATGTGAACAAAATGTGCTAATTTGCCAATGGCCGTCTCCTTTATTTTTAACGTTAATATATGTGCATAAGGAAACCTTTGCACAGAGGTAGAGAGATGACATCCATGAATCAGACTGTACACCCATAGAGTTATTATGAGAATTAAAAGATTTTATACATATACCAAAGTATCTAACATATAACTTTGCTACAGGGAAGCTATAATGTTAGTTATTATCAACATCATCTCATGTGATACAGAGGATAAATATCATCCATAGTTTATAATAAATTAACTAGGACCCTTCATTGTTCATGGAAAGCCCATAGTGAATAGTAGCATAAAATTAATAATTACCCCAGATTTGTCTGTTTTGTAAATGTGGGCTTCTCCCCAGGTAAAATGCTGAAGTGGGGACATGGTTAAAATATTTAATAAAAATGGTTATGCCATTGTTTCTATGACAAGAGCTAGAGAAATAGAACAATTAGGACTAAGAATAGAGTCTTTGAGAAGAGACACCAAAATGACAGAAGAAACTAATAAAGACACAGTTTCTACTTCCATTTCTCCAACCTCTTCTCTAGAAGAGGGCATAACTGAAGTACTGCAGGCACTCAAAAAATAAGGCACTGAATTTGACCAAGAGTCAGAGCCATAGCTTAAGGAAACAGCCAAGAAGGCTAAAAGAGGAAATCTAGTATGGCTCTGAAAAAAAATTCATGCTATGTTTTTCAAGTACAAGCTTTAATGGCCTCATATTTTCTTCAGTGGGTGCCCAGGGGCTGAACTTCCGCAGCTGCTCATGTTGGCTTCCTCCAGCTGTGAATTTCCAGGAGGGTGTGTATTAGCGTGGCTGGAGAAGAGTGGCAGTACAGAAGCTCGGAGGCTGTGAGGAGGTACGGAGGGAAGAAGCATCGACTAATTTTGAAATGCAACGTTATTCTGGTATAGCTATCAGGGTTATACAAAACAGAAGAATCTGTTAGAAAGTAACATTTCAGCACATTTTAATAATGAAGATCGATTTCCCTTACTGTATTAAAGTGTAAAGCAAAATTGGATTTAATTTTTCCATTAAAATCCAAAATGGAGGGAAGACAGAAAAACTGAAAAGATGAAGAAAAACAAAATTTCCTTTTTACAAGTTTAAAAGAAATGAACAAGGTAAATATGGTTTATATCTGTGTTTGTCCATTAATTATGGGGCAAAGAAGGGGCATTCTCACTTGTGCTCCCCATTGTTATTTTATTAGTATTTTTTCTCTTTAGTAAAATTCTTAGATTAATTTGGTATTTAACATCTTTTGAGCAAGACTTATTTCCAAAACAATGTCACTTTATTTATGATGACAATACATGTGTGCCTAAGTTGAGGTTTGTTTGGCTTCTCAGCAACATCAAGGTTTTTTGTTTTTTTTGTTTTTTTAAAAGATTTATTTATTTATTTATTTATCCCCCCCCTTGCTGCTTGTGTTTTGCTGTGTTCATTTGCTGTGTGTCTTCTCTGTGTCTGCTTATCTCCCCCTTGCTTTGAGGTCCTGCTGCATCAGCTCATCGCGCCGCGGGCCAGCCTGCCCTCACAAGGAGGCCCAGGGAAGCGAACCAGGGGCCTCCCACATGGTAAACAGGGGCTCCATCGACTGAGCCACACCCGCTTCCTGCTGTGAGGTCTTGCTGCATCAGCCCACCACGCCGCGGGCCAGCCTGCCCTCACTAGGAGGCCCCGGGAAGCGAACCCGGGGCCTCCCATATGGTAAACGGGAGCTCTATCGATTGAGCCATACCTGCTTCCCAACATCAAGGTTTGACTAAGGAAATTCTATAGCTCTATTATCCAAAGGTCTGGTAACAACAACATGTTGTTATTAATGGCTATTTTGCTTTAATAGGCTAGTTGTGATGGTAAATCTTAACATTTTTTTTTTCTATAACAGATTAGCTAGAAGAAAGTCTTCCATTATAAAAGTATTGGCTAGTACTTCCCTCTAGAAATTTATACCACAAATACACTCAAATATGCGTACGATTACATAAAACAAGGCTATTCATTTTGTTATTGTTTGTCATAGCAGAAGGTCAGAAACTATCTTAATGTCCACCAACAGATGACCGGTTAAGTAAATTAAGGTATAGACAAACAATGGAATACTATGCAGCTACAAAAAGGATGAAGCTCCTTATGAATTGATATATATTCATCTCCACAGTGTATGTTAAGTGAAAGAACAAGCTGCAGAACACTGAGATATATGTTCCCATTATTGCAAAAATTGAGAAAAATGGATATGTATAATTGGTTTGGAACACATATTCCTGGGAGGAAACACAAGAGACTAAGAATATTGGTTGTCTCTGGGGAAGGGTACAAGTTGACTGACAAAGGTGTAGAGGGGAGAACTTTCACTGTACACCCATTTGAACCATGTTAATGTATTACTAACTAGAAAAAAAAACCAAGAGGAAAATTATTGGGAGGGGAACACATTTATTTGTTAAACTTCATTGGCTTCAAGTATAGTCTTTCCTGATCTCTACCACCTTCAGTGCCAAACCTGGGCCTTACCAGTTTTCTGGAGGATGCGTCTTCCTCTGGATATCAATGTGGAATGAACCATTTCTTTCTCAAACTTACAAGGGAGGGGTTGCTGTTTCAGTGTCATGACTTTGCTCTTAAGCATAGAGGCAGTAAAGGATTGTATGATCCAAAAAGGCAAGGAAAACCTAGTCTACTTCCACAGAAATGACCACCAAATCCAAATTGTCAATGTTAAGAGGCCAGTGTCAATGCCCCTAGATAAATATGCTCTTTATTAGAAGTGGAGGATAATGTCCATAAAGACTAGAGATCTAGTTAACATTATTATTAGGTCATGTTTCTAGAATTCATGGACACCCTGTATATTTATTGTTTTCCATCCCACCCTCCCCTTCCCTGTCAAACATAATCCATCTTTTTCTTTATCAGATAGACAAGAGAAATTAGCAGAACTTCCCTTTTTTTATCAGGAAAGAAAAACAAAACATAAAAGAGAACCTTATTTGGAATGGAAATATCCCCACTGCATTGTCAGCAATGAGTGAAATACTATTTATTACTTAACATCTAAATTTATATCCTTGAAGAATGCTGAGAAAGGAAGAAATGTCTTCCTGGGTGGTTAAAGGATGTGTGGGCTCCAAGGGCAGCCTGGAAAGTCATCTGATGCCTGAGAGGCTAATGTCACACACCCCAGGATTTGTGGTGGTTGCTGGCACACATAACTGATAACGTCCCCTTGCAGGAAGGACCCTGATTTCCTCTCAAGGAGTAAAAATGACCATTCGTGTCTTGAGGCCCTGACCACCACAGTTGATAGAAGAGTCTGAATGCTCCCCTTTAAAGGCCATCAGCCGCAACACCAGACCAATGCCTGATGTCTGTCTTTTCTCTGTTTTTAACAACTGACTCTAATCCAAACCACAGGGCAAACTGTGAACCTGGGAGCTCTCCATAGCTACACATCAAGATATATTCTATATATTGTTCTTCAAGACTTTTAGGTGAATGTAGACCTTAAAGACCAGTTACAGGGAAGCAGATGTGGCTCAAGTGATTGGGCTCCCACCTACCACATGGGAAGTTCCTGGTTCGGTTCCCGGTGCCTCCTAAAGACAGCAAGCTGGTGCGATGGGCAGGCGCAGAGAGCTGACACAACAAGATGATGCAACAAGAGACACAAGAAGAAAAACAATGAGAGACACAACAAAGTAGGGCTTAAGCAATTAGGTACCTCCCTCCCACATCGGAGGTCCCGGGTTCGGTTCCTGGTGCCTCCTAAAGAAACAAGGAAGACGAACAGACACAGCAGGCACAAACAACAAGGGGTAGGGAGAAATAAATAAATTAAAAAAAAAAAAAGACCAGTTACAAAAAAGGTTTTCTTTAGGAGACTAATCTTTCGAATTATTAAACCATTATTCTAACCGTCACTTAAGATATCACTATTTTTAAAACTAGAGGTGAAATTCTGTGAGATTTCCCCAAGATCAATAGTAAAGTGAAACAATTTCATTAATCATCTCTGGGGTGGGGGGGGAATGTGGAGAAGCTGGTGGAGAGCAGAGGGGCAGGTGCGTAGACGAGACCCAGTCTCTCAGGAGGCTGCTTTGTCCTGCAGAGAGGAGCACGTAGGCCTCCTCTTCTCTTTTCAACACACCCTAGTTGAGACCTAAGCAAACAAAAGTTGTGGGTTCCTTCTGATGGGCGTTAAACAACCACCTCCCCTTGTTCTACAATCACGTGCCAAAGCTACCCACACTCTTCGCTCTCCACCGCTGCGTAATTGCCGACTTCTTTGAAGCTGATGTTTCCCAGGTGGAGGACTCCGGCCACTATCTGAAGCACCAGCGTTTGCTCCTCTGCGAAGATCCCGATCACATTCATCGCATGCTGCAAGAGAAAAGACTCAGAATTATCCTGACAAGCTGGTCACCCGTTTTATAAGCCTGTTACAAAGAAGGCAAAATCGAAGTTGAGTTGTGCAGTGATTCAGAGCACAGGGAATAATTCGGCTTAGCTGGCAACGACAGCTGGAGGTTCCCGTGAGACGGTATCACTGACCGGTGCACACTCCCACATGCTGCTCGAGTCACAAAGCCACGCTGGAAGGGCAGCCTGTCTAACACAGCAGGCAATCCTCCAGGGGTAGAACCAGAAGAACTCCAGGAGGAAAGATACGCAGGTGGAGCGGCAGCCGGGCACAAGGTCTAAGTCTCTTCTGGTCCCTCGTTGCCAACCGCCACTAAGGGCACTGCTCGCCACCTTCCCAGATACCCCAAACTGACTCCCAGATCATTCCCTTGATTGGGAGGTCTGAGAATAGATTTTATTTGCAAAAGTATCTTGATTAAATATCTCTAGGAAAGCAAATATCATTGAAAAGTCTTGTTTCTGAAGTCCATGAAGTCCAATAAAAGCAGCTACAATGTCTGAGTCCTAGATATGCTTATCCTAAGAGAACTACACCTAGGGCCACTCTACGGGTCCCGTACCTACATTGTTTCCTCCCAGGTACTTTGAGACTGTGTGGCTTCTTTTTTTTTTTTTTTTAAGATTTATTTTATTTATTTATTCCTGCCCCCTTTGTTGCTTGCACTCGCTGTCTGCACTCTGTGTCTGCTCGTCTTCTCTTTAGGAGGCACCAGGAAACAAACCTGGAACCTCTCATGTGGGAGAGAGGCACCCAATTGCTTGAGTCACTTCCACTCCCTGCTTTGTTGTCTCTCTCATTGTGTTTCCTCTTTGTTCTCCTTGTAGCGTCATCTTGTCGCATTATCTTGTTGTGTCAGCTCACTGCGCCAGCCCGGCACACCAGCTTGCTGTCTTGCTCGGCTTCTCCAGGAGGCACTGGAAACCAAACCTGGGAATTCCTATGCGGTAGGTGAGAGCGCAATCGCTTAAGCCACATCTACTTCCCTGTATGGCCTCTTGATGACATCTTGCTTCCTGGCATCCAGGACACATATGTCTGAACATCTTGTCCCTTCCAAGTACAAATGTCAGCCCCCCCCTCAAACTGGGCCTTCATTGCCCTTTCAGGGTCTCCCACTCTGTTCTAGATCTGGGTTGAGGGATGGGTCTGGCTCATAGCTGATTCAAAGAGCAGTGTTGATGTACTTTTTTTTAGGCTAAATGGATCACAAGCTGTGGCAGTTTGAAATAATTTTATGAAGCCCAAAAAGAGAAAGATTATGTTTGTGGGCTGGCCCACTCCTGTAGGTGTGAGGCCTTTTCAATGGGACTACCTCACTGAGGTGTGACTCAGGTTGAGTCTCTGCTCTCTTGGTGGGTCTGATAAGAAACAGAGACACACAGGAAAGGAGAGCTCTGTCATTTCTGATCCTGCCATGTGACAGAAAGGAGAGGCTCAA
Organism: Cabassous unicinctus; assembly: GCA_029593785.1. Taxonomy (NCBI): domain Eukaryota; kingdom Metazoa; phylum Chordata; class Mammalia; order Cingulata; family Chlamyphoridae; genus Cabassous; species Cabassous unicinctus. Next base: position 25,530 of record JAQZBX010004767.1, on the reverse strand, counting down.
GCAGCTGAGACCCTGGGGAGAGATGATCTATATGCCTGATAGCTTGCAGTTGAAATTGGGAAAACAGCAGAGCAGCCAAGCCTGAGAGAGGAGGCCTGGTTAGAGACAAGCCCTCTGCCGGGTTGCCTACAGCTGTGCTCCCAGAGACGGTACAGCCTGGAGAGGAAGGCAGAGACCAAGCAGAGATCGCCCGCCATCTTGCTTCAACACGTGGCAGCTGACTTGGGTGAGAAAGCACTTCTTGTGGTGCCTTGGGTTGGACTTTCATGGCCTTGGAATGGTAAGCTTTTACCCCAAATAAATACCCTTTATAAAAACCAACACATTTCTGGTACTTTGCATCAGCAGCCCTCTGGCAAACTAAGACACCAGCTTACCTCCAGAATGTTCTAGATTGACACATTAGGTTGTTCCCCTCAGGACACGGCCCCTCAATAATCTACCTAAGTTAGTTTCACAACTGGTACCATAACAAACATACAATGGAAATAGCATGGAGTAGAAAAATCATCTTCTGATATGTACAACTCAGAGGTGAAGAGAAAGTTCTCAAAAACAGAAAAGAAATGAAGAAGGGTGGAGAAAAGGCCAAAGGTGTTTTAAAATTCCTAAACCTGATTAAGAATATAAGAACATTCTAAGAAAAGAGCTCAACAATTGTGCAGGGTAATCAGCACTTACCAGAGTTTCCTGAAACTCCCGCCTGTCATCGATGTCATCTACCTTGTAGGACCCAGAGAGGCTCAGGTAGTAATAATAGTCCATGCTAGTGATGCCGAGGCTGTGCTTCTGCTCTGCAGAGGCGCCCTCGATGAGCTGGAGCCAAGAGAATGCAGGATGTGGGAGACGTGGACCACAAAGCACTCAAATCACCTCAGGATCCCTGCTACTGCCAGTCCTGTGCCCAGGCAGTGAGGACTTTCTATCCCTGCTTTCTAAAATGATGGAGGTCCTAGTCTCTGATATATGAAGGGGCTTCAGAATATCTGCTTTATCTGTAATAGCCCCACATCTTCCTGCAAATTCTGGTTCTTGAACCTGATAAGACCTGCAAGAGTAGGAATTTTCCCTTGTCCATCAAAGAGAACTGTGTTGCTACCCTTGTGGGATCCCTTGAAAGAGTAGAAAGCAAACCAGACTGCAATTACTTTGATCCTGCCTAACTTGCTTATGGCCTTCTCAAGTGGAGCTGGCCCCTCCATGCATCTCACTGCAGGGTATATTATGAAAATCCAGCCTTAGGCCCCTGGCCTCTGAAACCTCATGACAACTTCCCTTGACTTTTTGTTCCATTTCTGAGGTATTGACTCAGGTCTGGGCAAGACCCTCTGAAAGAGCTCCAATAAGCAGAATGCTGGAAAATGTTTAACAATTGACTCCTGGGCGACAAGAAAAGCAGATTTGTGGCTTTAGTCAATTTCTGTGGTGTAAGTACTCCCACTTTTGAAATCAGTAACTGATTTCAAACTCCCAACAAGATGTCACAGTGGAAAGAGATGTACACAGTACATGGAAGCTAGCTACTGGCTCCAGGCCAACAAATATTTAGGAAAATAGAGCAGAGACAACTCCTCGCCACACCTCTCCATCTTTGTCAAGGTCCTCATGACATCTTGGCTCCCATCTCCCAAGCTGGGAGCCCTCATCTCCGTTATTGGGTTCTAGATCTCCTCACCCACATCACATAGTCCCCCTTTCACTTGCACCTTCAAACTCTCCTTTCTCTACCTCTCATCTATCTATAAACACATGCTACTCTGTACCTTCCTTGGAAGCCCTTCCTTGACACTCTGAACTTCTTCACACTGCAAAATCTACTTTCTCACCATGACTTCTGGCTTCTCGCCTCACTACTCTGCTAAAATTCTTCTTGTAGCTACTTTCCAGTGGCTAAATCCAATGACCCTTTCTTGGTCCCCAAATCCAGATGCCTTCCCTTCTCCAGAAGAGCTGTAAGCACCTGATGCTGTTGCTCCCCACCCGCCCACTCCCACTTCCTGGGCATTGGTGACACCACAGGATCCTGGGCTTCCTCCTTCTCCTCTGGCTGCTTCTGGCTGCTTCACTGGCTCTTCACGCCCTCCTCGTCAGGCCCCAAGGTCCTGAACAGCAACTTTTTTTCTCTCCACACTCACTCCCAAAGGAGGCTGATCTATTTCACTGCTCCAATTATTTTATGTCAGTATCTTGAACCCTGTCTTATTCCTGAGCTCATCAGGTTCCCAGCCTCTATTCTGGTGGCTTCCAGCCTGTGGACTCCTGGAGGAGAGTGGGGCTTGCACTTATGGAAAGGGACCCCAGAATCCATTTATGCATGCCTATCTAGTGCTTAAGTAAATAATATGCTATGAGTGTGGGTGACATACAGTTATTTTTCCAATTGTACATGCCCTTTGATTAACATATTTAAAAGAGGCTTTTGGTTATATATGTAGTTTTTCAGCCAACAGAGACCAACTACAAGAACCATTTGCCATCATCTACGATATCTGTATAACTGAAAATTTTGAATGTGAGCTACTACCACAGTTTAACTTCTTCTAATCCAGTGATATTGAACTAAAAACAAAACAGAAACAGTCACCAAGCCTTTTTCAAAGAAAATATATAAAACACTAATATATAAACCCAAAAAAACATTTAAAAAATCATTTATGGTATCATAGTTAAAACCTTTTCAAAACATTTTAAAAATAGTTGGAGGAAGTAACTGTTGAAGCCTGGAACACAATTTAAATGCATCCTGTACACCACTCTATCCCCAAATTTGCACCCCCTCTTCTACCTTCTTGGCCTTTATTTAGGCCCTCTGGCCCCCTGATCACTCTCTCCTCTACTTTATCCATCAGGAGCTACAGCTTCTTAAAATCTCCCCTAACTATCCCAGCCAAATCTCCCCACATGAATTCTTATGTGGCAAAGACTCACACACTCCTACTCCTACTTTCCTGATTATTTACCTTTTGGGGTTTTTGTCTTATCACTCCAACTAGAACTTACTCTCTTTGAGAGTAGAGACAGTCTCACAATTCTTTTGTATATTGACTTGCACATACTATACTTATAAATATTTCTTGTTTTGTCAGACTAGATTGTCCAAATCTAATGTCTGAGAGGAAAAAAAGAAATATATTTTATAAGTGTGTTGAAAGAATAAGAAAGTGGGAAAGAAAATGTATAAAAGTAAACCTGGTAAAATATGTGAAAACTCCGCTCTCCAGGGTTCCTCATCACCACCCTAGATTTTTCCAGAAGGAAGTTGGAGATCTTTCCACCATCTGGTTCCCCACCTGGACTGAACTGGATCTCAAAGTATTTTCCCTGCAATAAAGTTAGGGATTTCCTTCAATGGTTGGTGAATAAAAACATGATGTTCCAAACAGGCTTTTCATACAGTATATAATTCAAGGAAATTCATTAATCAAAGACATGTTTTTAATTATTCCCAGTTATAATCAAGATTTCCTCACCTTTTCCTTTCAGACAATAACCCATGTTCTTGTCCAATCATACAATTTTGTATTGAGAGAATCTATTGTGCTCACCCAACTAAATAAGGATATGTAATATTCCTTGCCCATTTTCCCCAGTAGGTACTTGACTCCTAAACCACAAGGTGTAAAGTATGAGGCAGAAGATAAGATGGTGCCCTCAGTCCAACTGACAGGTCAGCCTCTTTCAGAGGAAGCACATTTTCCCCTCTGGTAGACTTCACAGCTTTGAGCAAAAGTAGCCAATCTTTACCTCTGAGCATCTAAAAGACTTATCTAAAAGAAAAACATTCTTTCCAGCTATTTGTAGGTGTGGGGATTTTTATTATTGTTGTTACTGTTATTATTATGCTCCTGAAAATGACTACCAATAGAGAATAAAGGAGAATAGAAACCTGGAATTTAGTTTAAAAAGGCATCCAGATTGTTAAGTAAATGAAGTTTTTCTCATTAGAATTTATTTTCTCTCCATTCCCCAGAAACTTAATACAGGGTAAACTTAAATGCAAGAAAGGCAAAAATGTGAGCATTAGGGAGTGGTGCTGCCTAAGGCCAAAATAGATGAACAGAATTCACATTTAATATTTTCAAAATTTGTATGCTGGATAAAACTCACACATCTCAGGGCTGAATCCTGCTGGGCCTAAGTCTGTGACTAAAACCATACATTCATTTAGGACAAGAAAAGTACATTGCTACAATAGCCAGTACCTGCTGTGTGCCCATTGTTAAATTACTTGCCGATCCAAAGTATCTTAAAGGCCAAAAAGACCATCCTCTAACTTAAAATATGACCCCCTCCAAAAAACCTCCACATACACATACAAAAAAATAAACAGAAACATATAAATACTCAGAAGCACAAAACACAGAGAAAAATTACAAACCACTGCTATCCCATAGGACAACAGTTCCTGAGAAAAGCGGACAGAACGAAACCCCTTGATGCTTCCTATCTTGGCTGCCCTTCACTACCTCTTCCTTTTCTCATGTTTTGAAGGGAGCAGTTCGGTGCCCCTCCCCATTCCACCCCATCAATCAGGAGAAAATGAAATCAAATGGGGCATGCAAATCCAGGAAGGGCAGGTGGAATAAATGGCAAACTCTTCAGTCTTTCTAAAGGAGTAGCTCTCAACCTTGGCCTCCCACTGCAAACATCCAGGTACCCTTTAAGACATGCTGGTGTCTGGGGTCACCCCTAACTAAGTAAATCCGTATCTCTAAGGATGGCATCCAGGCTTGGGTAGGTTTAAAAAGTGCCCAGGTCATATTTATGGGCAGCCAAGGTTGAGAATCTTTGCTCGAATGTACAGAAATACATAATTAGAAATTGTTAAAAGTATAATTATAAAAATGTGCTTTCATCAATTGTAACACCCACGCAAGGTGTTAAAAACAGGGTGGTCTATGGGAATCTGTATTTTAGGCATGATTGAAGTTCTATAAATGCACAACTTCTCTAATTAAAAAAAAAAAAAAGTTTTACGTTTAGGATCAACATTCTCAATAGCAGCCTGGCGGGAAAGGAGGTGGGGATAGGCATTTTATAAAGTGATAGGGGTGCTGCATTTTGATAATTAAATGGAAAGAAACACTGACTCTATTGATAACGCTTTATTTCTTAAGCTGGGTGCAGAGTACACAGATGTTCATTATACTATTTTAACACAGTGTTTGGGAGGGGGTATATGGAAACAGTACTTTCTGCATGATTTTTCTTTAAATTTACAACTGCTCTAATAATAGAAAATTTTTTTGATTCAAATGCTAGATAAATGATTACTCACAAAAGTGTCTGAAACATTTCATAATATATATTTTAAATGTGAAAAGATTTACAAATAGATATATATGGATTTTTATGATTATAAAAGTACATGTCCCTTTTTAAAAGTGAAATTACCTTTAATACCATCCTGATGCCACTTCCACTTCCTCCTACCAAATAGTCACTGTAACATTTTGTTCAAACTTTTGAATTAAGGTGATTTACATGCACCTAATTATGTTTTATATAATACGCCCATTTTAAAACTAAAAGGAAAAAAAAAACCAAAAAAACAAAAATGAGACCATATTATAAACATTGTTCTGTAGTCTGTTTCTTTTTAAATTTAATAATATACTTATTTATCTTTTAAAATTAGAAATTATTAAGAGGGAATTTACTTAATTTATCCTAAAAGTACTATTGTTGGGTCAACCTTTTCCTCAGGTATTACCAATTTCCTTAATGTTTGCCCATCTTAGAGATAGAAAATGATATATCATTTTTAATTTGCATTTCTCTCATTATTAGTGAGTATCTTTTGATGCTTTCAGCCAGTATTTTATGTGTATGTATGTAGGTGAATTGCCCATACATATTCTTTCCCGCTTTCCATTAGAGTTGTATGGCATTTTTTAATCTGAAAAATAACAAATGCTTGTTTCCGTTTTTTACAAAAAGTGACTGATGATCCCTACTTGCTGAAGAAAGTGAAAATTTATATTGGAAAAAAATGAAAGAAAATCTTGTTTTAATTATTTTTTCTGCTTTCCAAGAAAGACAAAAAAGGAGAGATGGGTAACTAGAGAGCTAAATTTGGTCAAGTCTCAGCATTTTACAAGGCAGATTCAAATTGATAATTAGAAAAGAAAATGTCAAGTAGAAATTTAGTTCACATCTTCTTTCCTATTTTCATTACCTAGAAACTTCTTCAAGATAACACACCCCAGGCAATGAGCAGAAAAATATGAGAGATGAAGAAATGAGTAAAGAGTGTGAATAATATTGAGCAGCAGGGAAAGTGAGGGCAAGTCTGCCAGATATAACTCACTGGGGAACCTAACAATTACTGCATGAGAATTTAATAAGAATTCTCTTGGAAATAGAAGCTTCCTTCCAAAATAGAGATTTAAAAAGAAATTGTTTTTCTCCAAAATTTCCATTTATTTTTAAATGGTCCAGAATCAGACTCACAGATGGCTCCTTAAATGCTGTAGTGCCAGAAAAAAAATCTATGGTGGAGTTAGGATGCGAAATCTATATAAGTCAAAGCTACCTGGTAAACATTAGTTTCTTTGTGAATGTGGCTATTTGTCACGGGGAATGTATCCATATGCATCCTTGCCAGCTTTACCCCCTCAGGAGATGCCCAGCCAGAAAAATGTCTAAACGAGTATTCACCTCAAGGTATTTGGTTAACATTTTTCATTACCTTGGATAAGTGAGCCAGTAAGAGCCAATCTGTGAGGCCACCAGGTCCAGTCACTTTTGGATGTTACGTTACATGACTATACATAAAGCAAAATTCAAAGATGGACAGGGTAGGGAGTGGACCTCAGACAACTCAGACCATCAGGCTCATTTCTGGCTGACGGAGAGGAGAAAAGTTCCCTCAGAGGTGCTGGGTGGGGGCTGGAGTCAGAGTGACTACTCCCTTCAGCATCGACGGACCAAGCTCCAGGCAGCAAAGTCATTGCTGCTCGGCTACAAAGCCTCGATGCCTGTCTGGTCTTGTTTCTTTGGGAAAGACGGTCTTTTCAAAGACCATGGCACAAATCAAACTCTTCCAGGATGAAAGCTGCCATTTTTAGCGAGTTTTATTTTCCTTAGTAAGGCACCTCTAGTTAGAACTGTTTTCAAACTTATCTTGTTTGCATCCCCGAGTCTCACAAATAACTTCAGTGAACGGGCAAGTTGAAGCCCGGCAGTACGTTACTATAAAAAGTGCAGAAAAGATTAAGAGGAGGCCTCCTAGTGGTGTGTGAAAAGCTCCCATTTCCACTGGGATACTGGAATTAAATCAAGAAGAGCAACATCATCAATCAGGCAACATTCTCCGACTCAGAGAAAGGACTTACAAATCGGCTGGAGTTGTTGTTCCGCACGGTCTTGGCATTCCCGAAGGCCTCCAACAGCGGGTTGGACTGCAGGATAATGTCCTTTACGTGCTGTCCCAGCAAACAGACCAGAAGTTAGGAAGCTGCAAACACCCACCGCATGATGTAAGGCTAAACGTTCCCTGAGAACCTGGTTTCTGGATGCGGTATGGTGAGAGGCCCCAGACCCACTTGTCCCTGGAGGTCTCTGGGAGATTTATTCTTTCACCAGGGCAGACCCTCAACCCGTTTGTGTGTTCAGGACCCCCAACTCCCTTGGCTTGACACAGGGTCCCCTGGAGCCAGGCTATCAACAGTAAAGCAGAATCTACACGTGAATCTACAAACACTCCAGACTGGGCTTCCAGACTGGTTGCTGCAGCCTCACCCTGCACTCTCAGGTTGTCTGGAATCACAGCAGGAAGGAAATTGAAGCTGGAAGGGGTTTCTCTTCTAACAAGGGTCTTTACCAACCACACTACTGGCCTCTTTCCTCTCTACCCTCACCCTCTCCATTGCAATGAGAGACTTTTTAAACCTTCTCCCCAAGAAAGGATGTAGAAAAATAGTCTTGTGCTTCTCAAACTTTACTGTGCATGAATCTCCTGGGGATCTTGTTAAAATGCACATTCTTATTCCACAGGTCTGGGTTGGGGACCGGGAGTTAACATTTCTAACTGGCTCCCTGGTAGGTGCTGGTTTTGCCAGTAGTGTCCACACTTGGAGCAGCAAGAGTCAACGCTGGGTTGTGTGGCACAATTTCTGGCCTATTGGAAGGGAAGAATTTGGTTTTCAAAGACCCCAGCTCTGTGCCAGACTGAGAAGTGTGCAAACACACCATAGACTTGAGACAGCTCAACAGATAGAATTTGACATTGGAGAGGTCTTTGAACAAGTGAGTCATTCCTTGTACTTCTAATTATTCACATGCTATGGTTAAGCATGTTCCAGAAATAACAAGTCTTCTGGCTTCTGCTCTTTAGCTACTAACTAATTCCAAGCCAAGAGCTCAGTATCATTGTCCTCACAGGAAAACAGGAAGAGAAAAATCAACGTTAAACGTCTGCAGTCTGACTACTAGGTCGCAATCTGTAACAAACAGGTTCCAGTAAGGCACTGACCATTAACTGATGATGTGACAGCTGAAGTGTTCCTTAGGCAACCTACTGAACATTCGGAAGATAAATGGCCATGAGGAATGAGAACTGGCATTCCAACCCAACCAGGGATTTGTCATTAGCAATGGCACCAACAGCAAATTCTGGGTGGTCCCACCATGGGGTCAGTTTCAAAGCTTAGAAACATACTTCTAAGCTGCCTACTTTTCTTTAAAGACTCATGGATTTATATAAACTTTGCTCTTCCTTATAAAATTAATTTTGAGTGTGTGAATCTTCATTATTCTTTTATATTTTTTGTTTGCTGGCCAGACCTGACTGCACCATTTGTCAACACCTTGCTTCTCTCTAGAGAAAACAAAAGAGAGGATCTTCTTTACTGCTTCCCTTCTTTAATTATCTATTTTTTTTAAACCAAAAATATTTATGCCTGTATCTGTCCATCCATCCATCCATCCCATCTTTATCAACTATGACTCATGTTCAAATTTTGTGGCATGTGGTAAGCATGTCAAGGAAAAAAGAATGAGCAAGGGTAGGTAAAGAGACAGCCCATCTACAAAACAGCATCCTAGATTCCTGGCCCTGCATCGCCCCTCTAAGGGTAGGGGACATTCACATGAATGAAGAAAAGCAAATGGACTGAACCACATCAATATAGGTTCTAAAGCTGCACTCACTGTCAAATATCCAGTCCACAAGCCACATGTGGCAGTTGAGCACTTGAGTGTGGCTAGTCCCAACTGAGATAGGCTGTAAGTGGAAAGTACACACTGGATTTCAAAGACTTAGTACCAGAAAGAGAAAGGAAACGATCTCATTAATATTTTATATTTGCTACATGCTAAAATTATAATATCTTGGATATTTTAAAAATTAACTTCATCTGTTTCTTTTTATATATTTTTTTAATGTGGCTACTAGAAAATTTAAAAATATACATGTGGCTTTCATACTATTCCTCTTGCATAGTGCTACCCTAGAACTGCCTTCCATTCAGACAAAGAGGATACCCTAAGACCCTTTTGAATTCTGCCTTAAGCTTCCTAACCCACCAGGACCCAATGGAGCATTATTTAATTAGTAGTTGGAGCCACAATAAAAAGAATTCTAATGTATATTTTAAAAGTCTACAGTGGACCGTGGCAATAGCATTGCTTATTAAATGATTCTGATTAAAAAATGAATCTTCACAGTGAAACCTAACTTGGAGGATGAGTTTCAATCAAAGGAAAACCACTGGCAGCCTGTGCTGGTGGTGAGCGCTATGAGTGCACTGGAACCCACCATCACCTCACACATAGCTTTCTGGGGACTTGGGGCTTCACTCATTCTGGCCAATGCTGCTCTGCTGCCACAATGAGGGACATGAAAGGCAGATAAAGCTGCATCTACCCCATTCATACTACTCTCCTCTTGACTTTGTTTCCTCTCTGCCCAAATTCTTCTCCTATTCTCTTCCCCTCTCTTGCATTCTTGCTCTCTGGGTCTTCTCCCTTTCTGAAGGTTTCTCTCCTTCCTTCTTTCTTTTCTATTTCATTATTTTGTTCTCTGTCAGCCTTTTACTCTTTAACCTTTCCTTCTTCCTTTTGCTCTTTTTTCTTTCTCTTTCTTACTGTTTTAACATTTTCATTTATTTCTTGAAGTGGTAATTCATTCACATAGTTCAAAATATAAAAAGTTAAAAGGGTTATATAGGGAGAGCATACCCTTCCCAGCTCCCAGCTTCCCTTCCTGAAGGCAACCATTGTTATCAGTTCCTTGTGTATCCTTCAATCATAGATAGATGTTCTCTTTTTCCCTCAAATGGTACCATATTACACACAATGTTCTGCACTTTGCTTTTTTCAATTAATGATATATCTTGGAGATCTTTCCATATCAATACACGAAACTCATTTTCAATGGCTATATGGTATTCTACCATTTGATAAACCAGAAATTGTTTTACCAATTGACTAAGGAATATTAGGTTATTTCCTGTCTTCTGCCATTACAAAATTCTCATAATAAATAACTTTATGCATGTATCATTTTGCACAGATCTGAGTACATTTAAAGGATAAATTTGCTTAAGCATAACTGCTGAGTTAGAATGTATGCATAGAAATTTGATAGATTTTCCTGAAATGCCCTCCATAAAAGTTTTACTAGTCCACGCTTCTACCAGCAACATGAGAGTGACTGTGTCCCTATATTCTTATCAACAATTTTAAAAATACCATAATATTTTTGCCAATCTGGTAGGTTAAAAAATAATATTAATGCATAATATTATGCAGCTGTAAGAAGAAATGAAGTCATTCATATGACAACATGAATGAACCTGGAGGACATTATGTTGAGTGAAGCAAGTCAGATACAAAAGGACAAATACAGTATGATTGCCTTTCATGAACTAAACATTTTGTATAAACTCATGGAGTTAATAACTAGAATATAAGTAACCAGAAAACAGAATGAGGTTTGAGCATGGAAAGTTAAGGGTTAATCTGTAAAGAATTGGTAAAAGGGTTGTTTGTAAATCTTTGGAAATGAATAGAAATGGTGAAAGCACATTATAATGTTTGTAACTAGCAGTGCTAATGTATGGGCATGACAGTGGTTGAAAGGGAAAGTCCAAGGTCATGTATATTACTAGAAGGAAAGCTAAAAAATGTAACATGGAACTGTAAAGCATAGCAAAACCTCATGTGAAATATGAGTATGGGTAATATTGCATACATAAGACTGTTTTACTTTGAAACTGAACAAATGTATGTTAATGTTACAAGATGTTAATATCAGGCAAAAATACAACCAAAACAAAATATGGACAGTAGTGTATAGTAATATATTCATTTTCCATTGAGGGTTAAAAAAAAAAAAAGGAAATATTATACTAAGTGAAAGAAACTAGACAAAAGGTACGACATACAGTTTGACTTCATCTATACAAAATATAAATACAAATAAATTAGAAAGATGACACAGAATAGCAGCTATGTATGGCAGGGAAGCACCGAGAGCTTGAGAGGTGATTATTAAGGGTTAGAGCTTTTTTCTTTGTTTTTTGTTTATTATTATTATTGGAATAATGAAAATGTTCTAGTAATGTTTGAAGTGATAAATGCACAACTATGTGATTATACCAAATACCATTGATTCTATATTTTGGATGGATTGTATGCTTTATTAATATGTATCAATAAAATTGATTTTAAAAAATACTACAATATTTTCCCCAATCTGGTAGGTAAAAAAAATAATATTTTGGTACAGTTCTAATTTGTATTTCTTTTAATATTAGTGAAGGTGAGCATCTATTTGTGAGTTTTATGAGTCATTTATATTTTCTTTTCTATAAGCTGTCTTTCATGTTCTTTGCTTATTTTCCTTTTGGACTATTGCTCTTACAGATTCATAGGAGCTCATTATGTATTAGCCATCTCCATCTCATAATATACAATTTCAATTTCTTGGTTATAGAAACAATATCTTTTCTCTGCAGGAAAAATTATTTTTTAAACAATGGTAGGAGTCTCTTGCATTAGCTTGGGGTCTCAAAATGGGCTATCACAACTCACCTGGACTTTGGGGCCTCCTCCAGACACTCTGGAGATGTAGCTCATGATGTATTTGGCAGCGACTGTCTTTCCAGCACCACTTTCACCACTGAGGGAAGAAAAATAGTGAATCATGACCAACCATGAAGTGGACCCTGATTAAACCTAGCCCTCCATTCCCCCAAATAATAAAAACAGAAAGAAAGAGAAAACAAGCAAAAAGAAATTGAGTAAAAAACACACAAATTTGGTTGAGAAGGCAAATCACCCCAGGATTAGGGGATCTACATCATTTGTGTCATCAGCATTAAGGTGATGGTCCAGAAGAGAGTTTTGCTAATTAACAACTTGAACAGGAACGGAATAGACAAGTATCTAAATGCCCAGAAACAGGGGAAATGATTAGGAAAATTATGGAATAAGTTTATGCAGAAATTATAAATGATTTCAGAAAACTGTAAACATTTAAAAAATGCACTTGAAGTAATGTAAAGTAAAATTGTATGCAAAACATGGTTACAAAATATAAAAAAAAAAGTTCATAAAAAAAAGAAAAGACTGGCGGGAACTACCACAAATTATTAGCAGAGGTTTGGGTCAAGATAAAGATTATGGGAGGGAAGCGGGTGTGGCTCAGTGGATGGAGCCCCCATTTACCATATGGGAGGCCCGGGTTCGCGTCCCGAGGCCTCCTTGTGAGGGCACACCGGCCTGAGTGGTGCGGTGGGCTGATGCAGCAACCTCACTGCAGGAAGCGGGTGTGGTGCAATGGATAGAGCACCCGTTTACCATATGAGAGGCCCCGGGTTCGCTTCCCGGTGCCTCCTTGTGAGGGCAGGCCGGCTGCGCGCTGATGCGGCAAGACCTCACAGCAAGGGGGAGATAAGCAGACACAGAGAAGACACGCAGTGAATGGACACAGCAGCACAAGCAGCAAGGGGGGGATAAATAAATAAAATAAATAAATCTTTAAAAAAAAAAAAAAAAAAAAA
>JAQZBX010004767.1:0-12420 GCA_029593785.1 Cabassous unicinctus | reverse complement strand
ATCCTGTATAACAAAGACTACCTTCCGGTTGGTGGCCTTACTGTACCAGGAAAGCCTTTTGTTAATAGTACAGTCTACTCTTCAAAATCCCCTTTCTTCCTTCAAAATCCCCTTGCAGTGATGATGACCTCATTTCAAAGCCTGCTTAAGTCAGTCCAATCACTCATCTCTCTATCGGTAGCCTCTGAGTTACCATGAGAGAACCAGTTAGATTAAAGGAACACACATCATGCAAGATGATGCTGGAATTTAGTATGAAAATTCAAGTTGCTCCAAGTTCATAAAACAATATTTTTGCTTCCTGCTGGTGATCAAGAATTGTGGGTATAGAGCAAATGTTCTTCTATGAGCACCAAACCTAATTAGCTGTTATCAATTGCTGAGTTCCCCAAGAAAAGAGGAAAATGTACTTCAGGTACAAACCAAGCAAGTGCACTTCCCCAAAGGAAACTGAAATAAAATCGGAAATAATTTGATATTAAAAAAAAAAAAAAAAGAATCAAAGTACCCATCATGCAAAACTCAGAACTTTGCTGAATTTCTTTGAACTAACATATTTTGTTTAATGAGAAAGAGTTTTAGGGAGGAGAAAGGGGCACCATAATGTGCTCAGGGCTTAGGATCTCTAGAGTGCTGAACCCACCTATGCAACTCATCAACCATACGGAACTCCTGGCTTCCTGGTCACAACAAGGAAACTAGACCGAAATTTCATAAAAAGATATTGGTGGCAAGAAGAAATCCAGCAAGTCTGGGAGGTGCCACATCTCTTATATGGGACATGTCTACTCACAGCCAAAAGTAGGTTTAGTAAATATTTGAGCTCCATGAGAAATTATCATTTAGCTTTTAGATGGCCAATGCTATCAGATGATTTTTTTTTTTTTTTTTGTGCTACCAGGGCCGGTGATTGAACCCAGGCCCTTTTATGTGGGAAGCTGTGCTCAATCACTGAGCCACACCAGTTCCCCGAGTTGGCTTTTTCATTTGTTTTCTTGTTTGTTTTTAGGAGGTACTGGGGATCGAACCTGAGATCTTGTATATGGGAGGCAGGCACTCAACCACTTAAGCCACATTCGCTGGCCTCAGATCATTTATATACTAGATCCAGGGTCAAAACTCACTCTCTCAATTGATGCACAGGTTTTGTCAACAATGAAACCCCATTTTATAATGTTGTCAGCAATCTAAATATTCAAGAATATTGAAAAGTCCAATAGTACAATGGTACAACCACCTACTATAATATTACACAGAAGTTTAAAATAATTATGGCGACCATGTGGCAACATAAAAAAAGGTGGCAATGTAATAATGTAACAGTATTACAACCGTGCAAAATAATGTATGGACAAGAACTGAGACGGAACAAGGAAAAAGAAATATTGCCAGCTTGTTGGTAGCTGGTATATGATGATTCTTTCTTCTTTTGATGTGATGCTTAAATTTTTAGAGACAGGTAATTACCCATATATTTCAGATTTTTAAAATTAGCTTTTTCAGAAAAAGAGGGATAACATACTACAATGATAATCAACACTGGTCAATTTCATCAGATTATTAAACATTTTCATATTTAGAATTCCTTAGAGGAAGCTGTAAGAGAAAGGGGGGAAGAAAGAGAGAGAGAAAGATGGAAAAACAACAAATCTTATTAGAATTATGAAATAAAAGTATAGCAAACCCCCTGCTATGTTTTTGGTTAGCAGTGTGAATAGAGGAGAAATATTTTGTCTCTTTTGTTGCAAGTAAAAGAAAAGAATAATAGAAAGGAACTGATTTCATCTATTAAAATAAGTATGCCAGGTCTAAAAATAGTAATTGTGATCTTTTTCAGAAGATTTAAAGTAATTAGTTCTAGCTGAACATTGATCGGAATTTTCATTTCTTGGTTTCAATTTACAGACACTTAAAAAGAAATTTTATTGATCAGAGGCCAGTTATTCACTCAAAATATGGTCTAAAAATGGAATATTACATAATTACTTGTAGCTTATAGTACCTACGACCATTATACTGGCCCTTTTTTGAGTTGGGAAAATATTGTTTCCTCCACTAGATTAAAACCCAAGTTAAAACAATGTGAGGGTATCAGATTTTATAGTTCGCCTGAAATTATTTACTTCACATCCCACAGCAGTTAGACCAATTTGTTTTACTCATGCTTACATGCAGCCTTTCCTAGGAATCAGAATTTTTAACATATTTCCTGGTTCTTCTATATCTGGCCTGGAACTAGCCAGACAATTTTAAAACAAAGCCAAGACAAATTTCATAGCAAATGTCAATTCACTTAGGAAATAATGTAATGGTTCTTGTGTGTTGACTATGGAAATTGAAACATATGCTAAAATTTCAAAGAAATGGAAAGAATATTTTAGGAAAAAAGCTATTTACAATGGTATACTAATAATTGGAATAAAAAATGATAGTTGTTTTTCTTAATCTGAAAGTTATTCCTTATTTAAAAATCAATAGTTTTCAATTAATTTGAATTTATTTAAGCAAATGTAAAAATATTTCTCTCTCTTTTTTTAGACAGGATTGTTGAATAAGTAGGGTCATCTGTTCCCACTGTTGGAATGTTCACCAATCTACTCCCATCTCCTCTCCCTGTTTGTGGTCTCAAAATATCTCTACTAGTTCTGTTCTCTTATAACTGGTGGGGTTAAAGTGATTGAAACGTTCTTTCTTTTCAACTTTATATTTGTTTGCACTTTAGAAAAGACAAAAACTCAAAACAAAAACAAGGTATCATTTGTTCACTCAACATGCATTGCCTAAGCCCCTCCATGTGCCAGGAACTAGGCTGGAATGAGATGTGGCTCCCATCCTTGAGGAACTCACAGCTTCCGGAGAAAGAAAAGTATAAAACACTATAATAACACAGTGGAGAGATGGGTAAGATTTTAGAGCTTCCTAGGTGGCATCTATCTCTGATTGGAATATGTGTTACGAAAAGATTCCTAAAAGACATCACAACTAGCTGAATCTCAACAAGAAAAGCAGAGGTTAGCCAGGTGACATAAGTGTGCATGAGTCAGAGAGTGGGAGTGACGCTTGAACCAAAGCTTAGAGGCCAAAACTCCATGGTGGATCCATGAAGTGAAACACAGGCACTTCTTAGAACTGAGTAGAAAGTGGGAATCTGGGAAGGATGGGGAGTGAGTCCGCAGGGCACTGGAGATATACTTGGCAGTGACCTTGAGCACACATGGTCTGGTCAGTCAGGTTATTGGTCAGTGTTATATTTATATAGATATAACTTTCTCTGAACTTCAGTCCTTTCTGTACCAACTCATGAATTTTGCCCTTTATAAATAAAAACCAATTGATCTACTCATAATACTTTTCTCCAACTGATCTATTTACTTAATATTTTCCTCTAAATATTGACACACTTTACTTAAATAAATTTATTTTAGAAGGAATCTCTACAGAATTACTATACAAAGAAAAACAGTATCATCAAAATTTGGAAACTTTAAAAATAAATACAATGGAAATGAAATTGTTGTGAAAATAATTCAAATGTCCATTGATATAGAGTAGATAATAAGGTAACAGTGATGTCCTTTTACTTAAAAGTGAGGTGATGGGTGATCTTTGTATCATTACCCTTATTTACATGCATTTTATAGAAATCGCTCAATGAGTCAATTAGCAATTTTTGAAGTTCTTAAATTCTAGCTGGGCTATCAGAAGTCCTGAGTCTGAAGCTGGCTCTCTTTTTAATAAAAAGAGTTTAATCAGCAAGTGTTAAACACATCAGCACAAAACAGACTTACTCCTTGACAAACACAAGTAATGAAATGAAATTAAATATGTGCTGATCCTCTTATATACTTAAACATTAAGGTTTACCTAAAATTGCCCCAGTGGCACAGCCCACAGTTTGGGAAGCAGGGCAGTCATCAGTGTGAAGCATGGGGTGGGGTGGGGCACGGAGATCAGTCTGGAAGGAGAGAGCCAGGCCTCATTAGGGTAGTGCTGGTGACAAAAAGAGATGAAGGGATGGATGCACCCCCTGTTTAGGAAGTAAAATTGGAAGAACCTGGCAAGTGGTGAGTTATTGCAGAAGAGGGGTAGGAAGGAAACAAGGGTGAGTTCCTGGTGTTGGGCCTCAGTAACTGGTAGATATCTATCACAAAGACAAGTGTTTATAGAAAGCCCCCTCCCTTTCCCAGCAAAGAGCAGCTGAGAGGGTGGAGGAGGGGGAGATACAGGGTGAGGAGGAGCAAGGAGGTAGGGGGTGGAGAGGCTGATATGATTGGGAGACTGATAACACTGAACACATGAGTAAATAAATTGAGCAATAGATAAATAAATTGAAAATAATATGAAACAAGTCTCTCAATGCCAGAGAAAGTATTAAATTTGAAAAGAAGAAATGCAAGAAAGAACCCCAAGAGGTTGAAATGGAATTTAAGGTATTAGCATAAACTCATAGTATACCACACACCAACACAAGTAGATATAAAAATGTGTGTGTGTGGGAAGCGGGAGTGGCTCAGTCGATAGAGCCCCCGTTTACCATATGGGAGGCCCCGGGTTCGCTTCCCGGGGCCTCCTTGTGAGGGCAGACCGGCCTGCGCGGCGCGAGGGGCTGATTCAGCGGGACCTCACAGCAAGGGGAAGACAAGCAGACACGGAGAAGACACACAGCGAATGGACACAGCAAGCACAAGCAGCAAGGGGGGGGATAAATAAATAAATAAATAAATCTTAAAAAAAAAAAATGTGTGTGTGTACAGGTGTATATGTATATATTACGTGTGTATATGTGTAGTATATATACATGTATTTCCTAGTATTATTCACTAAGAGGGCCTAAAAGCAATGACACATCAGTATCAATAAACACACTAAGCACCCAGATCTTGGTCTCATTCTCCATTTTCTTGGAGCAATGGCCAATTCCTGGGCAGAGACAGGGGAAGTGTAAGCTAAGCCCAGAGTACGTAGTTATGTCAAACAGTAAGGAACTGTATAGAGAGTGAATGACATGGACCTGTCAAGCTCATAGGAGGCAACTTTGAAGGGGTTCTACTGGCCAAATAAAAATAATGATAGCAATGAATTATGATCCATTGACTAAAATAGGAAGCCATAAGTCCATATTGCTATAAAATAAAAGTATATGAATCAATACATAAATAAAGCTCTTTCTACAATACAATGCCAACTAATAAATGGAGAGGAAATGAAGAAAGTAGATCATCACCATTTGGCAACCACAATACAAGTGATTGATTCAGAAGGGAGTCATCAATGGATGCTAAGACTTGGGGTGGAAGTTAGGTGAGCAGGATATAAGCACAATCTTAAAATATCTTCCCACAAAATACTAATGCATCATTAAAGAAAAAAAAAAGTGAATTTAATGGGAAGAAACTTAGCAGACACCTACATGACCAGGTGCTCAAGAGCACAGCATCGTTCCTATGGTATTCCTGTCAAGAATGTGTGAGCAGACTCTGGTCATGAGGAAACATCAGAGGAAACATTCTGAGGTCAACCTAGAGATTTTAGGGCCTGTACTCTAAAACTGAAGGGCATGAAAGAGCGAAAGACTGAGGAACTATCCAGAATGAAGAAGTCTGAAGAGACATGATATTTGCAATGTATCTCTGCATAGGATCCTGGAGCACAAAGAGAGACATTTTGGGGAAAATTGGCAAAATATAGATGTTTGTGAGTTATATGGCAATGCTGTACCAATTTTTGATTTCCTGATTGGAAGGACTGTAAGCTGGTTATACAGGGGAACATCTTTGTTTTTGGGAAATATATACTGGAGGCTTTAGGTGTGATGAGTTGTCACATCTGTAGCTTGCCCTTAAAAGGTTCAGAAAAAGGTAAGGTCACTGGTAAGATCAATTGCTGAAATGTACGTGTAAGGGTGTGGAGAGAGATGGAAAGAGAATGTGGTAAAAAAAAATGTTACCAGTTGGGGAATGTGGGTAAAGGGGACATAGGAGTTCCTTGAACTCTTCTGGCAACTCTTTTGGTACATTTGAAATTACTTCAAAATAGATGTATTCTGAAAAAAGAGTTTATAGGAAAGGGCACAATCCTGAGAATAAGGGAGGAAGGAGCAGATGGAAGAATTGCTTGGTTTTGTACATACGAAATTTTATTTTCTATATAAGCATATATAGATACATACATATTTACATACATATATACATACATAGTTGTCTTGGTTAGCTGCTGATAGGGATGCTCAGCAGACAATTGAAAACCTGAGTCTGAGCACAGGGGAAGGTCCAGCATAACGATATAGTTATGTGAGTGATCAATTTATAAAAAAAGAGTTGAAATGATGAGAGATTACCAAGGAAACCGTGGACGAGCGACAGGCCACACCTTGGGCCTTGGGGACTGTAGTAGCCACTGTTTGGAGAACCAGGGAGATGGACATGAAAACCAAGGAAGCCAGGGGTCAACTGCATCAACATGATGGAGAGACTGACAAGTCAATGAAGTACTTAAAATCCCCACCGAAACCTATCCATTTAGACCCCACTTTTTTGATCTAGGGACACAGTAGTATTGAACTTGACTCATTTCAAAAGGCATAACCCAAGAATAAAAATACAGGGATAGTTACAAAAAGAATTTTTTCCCAATTCTAAAGTTATAAAAGATGAACATGATATAAATGTATTTCTCATAAAGATGAGAAACAATATCAAGTTCAAAGGGGAAACAAATACTGTGCATGCATATCAGGGACTGCTGTAAGCGCTTTACATGTATCAATCATTTGATCCTCATTATAGTCCTGTCAGGTAGGTAGTAGTATTATCCCCATTCTGTAGTGAGAAAAATTAAGTAACTCACTCAAGGGCACATAGCTAGTTAATGGTACAACTAGGAAAGGACTCAAGACAGCTTGATCTGGAAGACTGAGCTATATTGCTTCAGATGAGGGTAAATATTTAAATCCTTATATGGGTTGGATAATCAATTAAAAAAAACAACACTTCTTAAAGTAACTCTGTGACTGGCTCAGTTCATAGTACAATCAAACTTTTAATTACCCCTGGGTTTTTACTGATACCCCTTTAAGCAGGCCATCTGCCAAAAACATTTAATATTGCACACACAGTCAGAACTAACAAATAATAGCCTGCATCACAGTGATCACAAAACAAGATAGCTCTGCAAGACTGAGAAACCACATCAAAGAAGGTTTCTGGACGGCCCTCTCCAAAGACTCCCTTCCGACTCCCTTCCTGGCAGCCCTACTGGATCCGGTGACAGAAAAACGTCCTTGGTGAAGCATCTCTGTTATCCATCTGGAATCCCCTATCAGACCTTATGTAATCACACGCAAAAAAAAAAATGCGGGGGTGAAATGTAGA
Organism: Cabassous unicinctus; assembly: GCA_029593785.1. Classification (NCBI taxonomy): domain Eukaryota; kingdom Metazoa; phylum Chordata; class Mammalia; order Cingulata; family Chlamyphoridae; genus Cabassous; species Cabassous unicinctus. The sequence continues at coordinate 5,050 of JAQZBX010004767.1, read as the reverse complement.
AAATATAAAATCAAACAGACATGCCAAAACTGCTGAGTAAATGATAAAAATTCACTCTAACACATTGAAGAAAGCGTGAACAAGACAGAGCTGTTATTTCTTCCCAGGTGCACACAAATACCTAGTTAATTAGTGTTGTCAAGCAGACAAAAGTCCTTACCTAGAGTCTGCTGAGAAAATGGCCCCATGGTAACGTGCTTTTCGTGGAGCAGCTGGATGCAATGGGAATTACTCAATGCTTAGTCTGAAGATGAAGTTTGATCCTCATTTTACCACCTAGTAGCAATGAAATTCCTTTTAACGCTACTAGCAGGTATTTTACAGCACACTGTACTAGGTTAAGAATATTTTTTCATGTTTTTTTTTCTTATTAAGCTTTCCTTACATTCCTTTATGGTATTAATCCCATTTTGCAGGTAAAATGACTGAGACTTCTGAGAGGTCACACTTTAAACAGAATAAAGATTTCACCCTGTGACTCAGACCCCAGAAATCTTTCCATTACACCACATGACGATGGGTGGTAACAGATTATTAACTAGATAACCTAACACCCACTGACAACCTGGCTTTGAGCACGACTTTTAAAATGTGAGAGCTTAAACAAGTTTTGTTACCTCTCTGAGACTCAGTTTCTTGATCTTCAAAGGGGGAGCGGGTAGTAATACCCAGTATTGGATTAAAAATGATTAATTAAAAAAAAGGTCCTGAGACACAGAGAGAATGCTCGTTATGCTTATGGATCACACAGTAGTCAGCTAGTGAGCCAGCCCTCCTGAATCACACTCCTTGACTGATGATAAAGGAAGCTCAGGAGCCACGGAAGGCTAGAAGGTAAGGTTTGCAGGGAGCTTGGGGAAAAGGGTAGATTTGGGACCTTCCTCTTCAAAGCCACAGGCAGAGTGTTGTCCTCCTGGATCCAGTCCCTCCCTGCGGGGGGTATGGGGGGTGAGCTGACAGAGCCTCCCACAGTCAGAGGGACAGGGAGGCCTCAAAGGCCAGCGCTGCTGGGATAAACAAGAAATTGGGTGGATCCAAAGAAACGCAGAGGAGAGCCTTGCAAAGAGTTCCAAAGTTAATAATAAAAGGTTCCTGAAATACAAAGACAGGAAGACAGCTTGAGAATCACTGAGACACTTGATGGTGCTGAGGCAGAGCAGAGTAGAGACAGACCCAATATTAGAGGTGCTATGATTTTTTTTCCTCAATCTTTACTACAACAATTATTAGTGATTCCAAATCTAAAATGTCTTTTGAAGCAGGCACATATTCAAAAGTGATAACTTTCTCCTTTTCCTCTACCAAAATTCTCATATTCAGCAAGTCACCAAGTCCTATTGATTTACCTTCAAAATCTTGCACTTTAAAAATTATTTATTTGGCACCTATTTAAGAAACAAATCTACAAAGACTTTGTAAACTGGTGTTGGATACATTAAGATAGAATGCTCCATTCTCCAAAAAAACAACTGTTTCAGATAATTTCAAACGAAAAAATTAGAAACTGCACAAAGTGTGATGCTTTCAAATTGACAACTTATATATATATATATATATATTTTTTTTTTAAAAGATTTATTTATTTTATTTATTTATCCCCCCCTTGCCGCTTGTGTTGCTGTGTCCATTCGCTGCGTGTCTTCTCTGTGAGGTCTTGCCGCATCAGCCCACGGCTCCGCGCGAGCCTGCCTGCCCTCACAAGGAGGCCCCCGGAAGCGAACCCGGGGCCTCTCATATGGTAAACAGGTGCTCTATCCATTGAGCCACACCCGCTTCCCGACAACTTATATTTAAAACATTTTTTTTAGGTAGGCTAAGGTGGAAAGAGCTGATACAGGCCAAAAATGATAGGAATCCACCTTTTCCCCCTTTTTTAGAGAAGTTGAGGGTTTACAGAAAAATCATGCATACAGGATTCCCATATACCACCCTAACACCAACACCTTGAATTGGTCTACGATATTTGTTACAATTGAAGAAAGCACATTTTTTAATTGTACTATTAAAGTCCATGGTTTACCTTACAGTTCAATGTTTGTGTAGTGCAGTTCCACAGATTTTAAAAAAATTTTTATTAAAATTTATGTTTATATATGTTACCATATTTATATATGTTACCATATATACAATCTAACATTTCCCTTTTAATCATAATCAGATATATATTTCAGTGCTGTTAATTGCATTTACAAGGTTGTGCTACCATCACCATCATCCATTACCAAAACATTTCCATCGTTCCAAATAGGAACCATGTACATTTTAAGGCTTAACTTCCAATTAACTATCCTCATCTGGTCCCCTGGTAACCTATATTCTAGATGCTAACTCTATGACTTTTCTTATTCTAATTGTTTTAAATCAGCGAGACCATACAATATTTGTCCTTTTGTGTCTGGCTTATTTCACTCAACATGATGTCTTCAAGGTTAATCCATGTTGTCACATGTATCAGGACTTCATTCCTTTTTATGGCTGAATATTCCATTGTGTGTGTATATACTATACTTTTTTATCCATTCATTGGTTGATGGATACTTGGGTTGCTTCCATCTCTTGGCAATTGTAAATAATGCCTCTATGAACATTGGTGTGTAAGTATCTGTTTGAGCCCCTGCTTTCAATTCTTTTGGGTATATACCTAGTAATGGGATTACCAGGTCATATGGTAGTCCTATAATGAGCCTTTTGAGAAACCACCAAACTGTCTTCCACAGTGGCTGCATCACTTTACATAGCCACAAGCAATGAATGAATGTTCCTGTTTCTCTGTATCCTCTCCAACACTCTCTATTTTCCACTTTTGTAAAAGCATCCATTCTAATGGGTGAAAATGATATCTCATGGTTTTGATTTGCATTTCCCTAATGGCTAATGATATTGAGCACCTTTTTCATGTGCTTTCTGGCCATTTGTATATCTTTTTTGAAGTGTCTGCTCAGGTCTTTTGCCCATTTATTAATTGGATTGTTTGTCTTTTTGTAGTTAAGTTAAAGGATTTCTTTATATATACTAGATATTAATTCTGTATCAGATATGTGGTTTCCAAATATTTTCTACCATGTGTAGGTTGTCTTCTTACTTTCATGATAAAGGCCTTTGAGGAACAAATGTTTTTTTGGTTTTGTTTTGGATGAGGTCCCATTTACATAGTTTTTCTTTTGTTGCTTGTGCTTTGGGTATAAAGTCTAAGAAACCAACGCATAACACAGGTCCTGAAGATGCTTCCCTACATATTCTTCTAGGACTTTGATAGTTCTAGCTCTTATATTTAGGTATTTGATCCATTTTGAGTTGGTTTTTGTATATGGTATGAGGTAAGGGTCCTCCTTTTTTTTTTTTTTTTTTTTTTTGCAAATGGAGATCCAGTTTTCCCAGCACCATTTGTTGAAGAGACAATTCTTTACCAATTAAGTAGTATCTGCCACCTTGTCAAAAATAAGTTGGCCTTAAATGTGAATGTTGCTTTCTTTTTTTAAATCAATTTTACTGATATATATTAATAAAGCATACAATCCATCCAAAGTGTACAACAATGGTATTTGGTATAGTCAAATATAGGTGTGCATTCATCGAGGGTTGATGTCTGAGCTCTCAATTCTATTCCATTGGTCTATATGTCTGTCCTTGTGCAAGTACCATGCTGTTTTGATAACTGTGGATTTGTAATAAGTTTTAAGATGAGGAAATATGAGTCCTCCAACTTCATTCTTCATTTTCAAGATGGCGTTAGCTATTTGGGGCCCCTTACCCTTCCACAAAAATTTCATGATTGGCTTTTCCATTTCTGCAAAGAATGTTGTTGGGATTATGATTGGGATTGCATTAAATCTAAAAATTGCCTTGGGTAGTATTGACATCCTAATGGTATGTAGTCTTCCAATCCATGAATATGGAATATCTTTCCATTTGTTTAGGTCTTCTTTAATTTCTTTTAGCAATGTTTTTTATCTTTCTGTGTACAAGTCCTTTATATTTTTGGTTGGATTTATTCCTAGGTATTAGATTCTTTTAGATGCTATTGAGGATGGAATTTTTTCTTGATTTCTTCTTCCAATTATCAATTGCTTGTGTATAGAAACACTACTGATGTTGGGGTATTGATCTTGTACCCTGCCACTTTGCTGAATTCATTTATTAGCTATAGAAGCTCTGCTGTGCTTTTTTTTTTAAAGATTTATTTCTTCCCCCTTCCCCCTTCATTGTCTTGTGCTCAGTGTCTGGTCTCTGTGTGTTCTTCTGAGTCTGCCTGTCTTCTCTTTAGACAGCACTGGGAACTGATCTTGGGACCTTCCAGAGTAGGAGAGAGGCGGTCTGCTGTGTCTTTTATTGTCTCTCCTCTCTGTCTCTTTTTTGTTGCATCATCTTCCTGCCAGCTCTCTGCGCGGTCCAGCACTCCTGCGCGGGACAGTTCTCCTGCGCAGGCCAGCACTCCTGTGCAGGCCAGCACTCCTGTGCAGGCCAGCTTGCCACGTGGGCCAGCTTGCCTTTCACCAGAAGGCCCCGGAAATCGAACCCTGGATCTCCTGTATGGTAGATAGGAGCCCAATCACTTGAGTCACATCCATTTCCCTCTGTTGTGCATTTTAGAGGATTTTCTGTTTACAGGCATATATCATTTGCAAATACAGAAAGTTTTAGTTCTTCCTTTCCAATTTGGATGCCTTTTATTTCTTTTTCTTGCCTAATTGCTCTGATAAGAGCTTCCAGTACAATGTTAAGTAAGTGGAAACAATGGGCATCCTTGTCTTGTTCCTGATCTTAGAAGGAAAGGTTTCAGTCTTTCACCATTAAGTAGGATACTAGCTGTGGGAGTTTCATATATGCCCCCTATCCTGTTGTGGAAGTTTCTTCCATTCCTAGTGTTCGAAGTGTTTTTATCAAGAAAGGTGCTGTATTTTATCAAGTACCTTTTCTGCATCAATTGAGGTGATTATTTTTTTCACTTTATTCTGTTAATGTGGTATATTACATTAATTGGTTTTCTCATGTTGAATCAACCTTGCATACCAGGGATATATTCCACTTGGTCACGGTATATAATTCTTTT
>JAQZBX010004766.1:38232-58984 GCA_029593785.1 Cabassous unicinctus | reverse complement strand
CCCTAACAATACCTGATTTAGGGAAGTGGGTAATTTCAAATTTACCACACACACACACACACACACACACACACACACACACACACCCTTTAATCTCCAGTTTTGCTCTCATTATGGAGCCAAAGAGCATTGCATAGCTAGGAACTACTGATTAGACCTCAAGCTAACATACCGTGGCTAAGTCATGAGAAACTCAAAATGGAAAATCACACAACCTCCAGTGTAAGACTCCTGAGAAACAATGGTGGCATTTTTCTTACATGGCCTATTAATCTTGATGGATCAATACCTTATTTATGGATAATTTTCTACTTTTTTTGATGGAGTGGGAGCTCCATTCACAATGGAATAATATTTCTGAGTATTTTGGATTTCTTTGTAAATCAGACCCTACTTTTACTTTGTCTTTTTTTTTTTTCTTAACAGGCATAAAAGGGAGAGAAAATATTGGGAGGGCATTACTGATAATATTAAACAAATTAGTTTATTTTACGAGGCTTGTTCATCATCGGTTTTATCAGATATAAACATCTAGGTGGGTTGTTTTTTCAATATGAATCTGTCATTTGAAAATGTATGGCAAGTAAAAACAAGGTCAATAAAGGGAAAACCCTCTAAATCAATAAGTTCTTTTTTTCTTTAGGCTCATTACAGTATTTTGAAAAGTTTCAGTGACTTGGTCAGCAAGGGATCACCTCATGTGTCATTGTGCTATGAGTGTCCCCTGAGAATGACTTTTTGTCAGTGCCTGCAAGAGTTTTGGGTCCCTGAATCTACCAACAAGGCCACAGTGGTGATGGAGCAAGTGGGATGGCAGCAGAGCTGTGTGGGGAGAGAGGAATGGAGGGCGAGAACTAAGCTTTACACATGCTGAGTCCATATGGACTCCAATCCTAGATTTGGAGTTGTTACCTTCCAAGTTCCAGCTGTTAAAGGACAAAAGCAGGGCATATGAAACTCTTAAGAATTTGAACACAAATTAATTCAAGGTCACCATGGCCTGGGTTTAATCCAAGAAGGAAGGACAAAGAAGCTGAGGCAATAAAAAAAAGAAAAAGAAAAAAGCTCTAGCCAAGGTGATCTCTGGTCTTCCACCTACCTACCTACCTACCTACAAGAACAAGGACCTGTTATTTCCCCCATAAGTCAAGAAATCACTAGGAAGGGTATTTTATATTGTGATAACTTGAAATCCGCTATATGCTACAGAGAGCCAAAGTTGTAAGCCTGCTAGTACCCTGAGAAAGTTAACTCCTATAGTGTGTGCTTGGCAAGTGCTCTGGAAAGACCTAAGTCATCCTTTCCATGACAGTATACTGAGGCACATTAGTGTGATGTATTTAAGAGTGATGTAAGCTGACTTTGTTATAAAAACAATGTAATTTTAACATTGGAATGGCATCTGGTCTGTGTCAAGACTGTATTGGGATGAATGATAATAGGGGGAGAAGAGAGACTTGTATTTCCCAAATATGGCCACTGATGAGTAATGCCTTACTCTCCTAGTTCTCCTGTTAAGACCAAAACTAAGAAGAGCCAAATGTAAGTCCTATCAATTTCCAAGTGATCGATTACCATTTATCAAAATGCACAAGGACTACAAATATGGGACCGAGTTTTTGTGGTTGTGTTTTTCTAAAGGAGGAGAGGAACTTTAAGGACATAGTGTTCTGGCAAGTGGTGTAGGAGAATTTGCTCTACTTTCTTCCAGAATCCTAATTCAGATAGTCCTGGAAATGCAAAGGGGTATTTGCATCTTGAACAATTTTGCATAATCTTTAAAACTTTTTGTTGTCTAATTATTATTCTGGAGTAGTATTTATCCTTTAGAATGTAAACCCTTTTGGCTGCTAGGGTTCTGATCACTGGCAGTTCGGTACAAACAGACTAGACCTATGATACTTAAACAGCTCTTTTCTCTGTGCCATTCATGATGTGTAAGAGTATCATGTGTTGGCCCAGATTAATGCTGCTTCAGGAGAGCCCATGACCTCCCAGCTCCATCTGAAGGAGGCCAGCGGCCCGACATTAATGGAAAGGCATCCGAAGTGAGCAGTTGCCATTTCTACACTACAGTAGAGCCGTATAATACAAATTATATTCATGCTTCCATTTCCCAAGAATCCAAGTAGGCCCATCACATACTCTTAATCAAAGGACTGAATGTCTAGAAAATGTTTTTAGCCCCACTTTGAAAGGTGATCACATTAATTTTTGGAATCTTAAAATTGAACAATTTTCTATTATATTAATAGCCAATTTATTTATTAAGTGGATTACCAAGAGATTTTAAAATGTAATGCTTTCCATAAAGAAATTTACAAAGGAGAATCATGTTATGGGACCTAAAGCAGGTCCCACTTCAACTATTTCAAAATATTTTTCTTTCAATTAACTTTCCATACAGCTGTACAATCTCGCTGGAAACTGAACGCTAAGAAATCCCTTCATCTCTGTGTCTGTAGGGAAAGGGACTGACAATCAAGCTGATGTGAACTTTGTCACAATAACGAAGGCCCTGGGAACTACATTTTAGAGTCACTCCCCAGGGTAGTTGGTGTCTTAGAGAGGGAACCTACCCAGAATCACACCAGTGTTCTCATGAAGATAATTCAGCTGCCAGACGTTCTTTCCTTAGAGCTAAGAAGTAGCTCCAATACCAGGATCTCTGGCTTAGGTCTTATTCTCCTTGTTTTCCATATCATCGTAAATTTCATTTTATACTGGGGTTACATTCTGTATTAACACTCTGGATTGGTTTTACTAATTGGTTTTAAAAATCAGTAAACACGTTACTTGTCAGCAAATAAAAAATACTTGAAATATTTTATAGAAATATGAGCTAATTAGATAATGTCACAAAGTATTTTAAGCATCTCAGAGAGCATTCTACCTAAATCTATACTGTTGATATTTAAATATTATCTTCTTTCTAGCCTAGGGAAGTGGAAGTAAGAGCTGTCGTTGGTAATGTTCAGTGAAAGAATGCCCCATCAATTAAACCCGATGCGTGTGGCCAATGCTCCATTTCAAACACAGTTGCTTTCCCAAGAGGTTTTTGCTACCATTATCTTTCCTACTATTAGCCCCTCCCTTTAATTACTAGTTCCTGCATTTCACCCATGTTTACATGATCCCATTGTAAATATATCTTTCATTTAAACTACCATGAATTTATTTTAGAAGAATGATTTTTCAATGATTTAAAATAGAAGTAAATTTTAGTTGCATAATTTCATTTTATCTTTTAACAGAGAAATAACCTCAAAGATCCCCAATATTTCCTTCTGCTCAAAGGCCTGGCCAGTATTAGCAAGTCCAGTAGCCGACCTAAATCTTAGGGTCCTCTGCTGCTCCCTGTCTGGCCAGTTCCCATGGGCTTTTGAGGGGTTTCTTCTGCCGTAAGTTCAAGCTGTACTCTAGGTAACTGAGGGAGCTAAAGATGTGGAGGGAGGCACTCATGCCTCCACAAAGCTGTCCCCAAGGAACATTCTTCGGCAGTCATTCTCTTCCAGAACTTTGGTAATAGATCCAATCTTGAACTTCACAGATGACAACACTCTTGGTTCCTCAGAGGAGAAAAGGAAGTATAGCAAAATCAGAGAATTTCCAAGCCGGAAAGTCTTGGAGACAATCAGTTTCACTGTGAATACTCAGTTCTCTCACATTCTAAGAACACTGAATTTTGCTTGAGAGTCCTTGCTTCTTAAAGTATTTGGGAAAAAGAAGTGGACCCAAGAACATCCCCACCAGATGGAGAGGGAGCAAGGCAGAGGAGGATATAGCAGAGAGGTCTCTTGCTAAAGAGGGAAAGCGCCTCACTTTATTGTAACTGCCTGCTGAATCAAATGCATTTCCTAGGCTGTTTTATTCATAAAAGTCAGGCTTTAGGTTAGGAAATAATTGATTGCTCAGAAATTGGCAAGTACTTCCTAAGGAACATTTTTTATGATGGCTTTGGCATTTGTGGTTTGCTAGTTCCATTTCCAGCATTAGACACAGCACCATAAAATTATAGCTCCATCCTGAGGCACCAGCTGTCACTTCTGCCAGCGATCCCTGGCTTAGAGAAGAGAGTGCAGCTACCTGCATGCATGGAAAGTGGATGCCTCAGTAAATGCTAAGTTTATCAGGAGGGATATTGCTATTGAAATGCACTCAAAAAGATTACATCCGGCCCCTAAATGGGAACTTGGGCAAATGGCTTTGCCCTGAGTAGTGTTGGACAAACATGGCCCAATTCCACAGTGATAAATGCTGAGCTTCATTTTACTTGCAGCCAATGATGTATGTGACATGTATGGGATCATTTACATGAGCTCTTCTAGTAGGAAAGTATATGGTTATAGAACAAATTGATCTACCGTAAAGAATAACCCCTCGGCAGCATGCTCTAAAGACGTAGTAATTTAGTGAGATAATAAATGGATTCTCATCACTAATCAATGTACTTAGAGTGTAACTGATAGAAATTTTTACCTGCTAAAATACAATGGGCAAGAAGAAAGAGGAGGGGGGAGGGGAGGAGAAGAAGAAAAAGGAGGAGGGAGGAGGAGGAGAAGGAGAGAAAAAGAGAGATGAGGAAGGAAGGGAGAGAAGGAAGGAGGGAGGGAAGGAAGGAAGGAAGGAAGGAAGGAAGGAAGGAAGGAAGGAAAGAAGGAATGCAGAATCCACAAAGAGATACAAAAAACTTCCTTTTGCTTTCATTCCTTAAACAATAGACAAAATGGTATCTGATCAGTCTAAGAAAATGTTACCAAGAAGGATAAATTTCATGAACTATTTAAATGTGTGAAGTGAGACCGATGGGAGAGAGATGGGTTGTTTCTTAATAGTATTTGCTCTTGCTCCTCAACCTGGGGCTGGGGCAGGGAGACTTAGAGTCTAGTGCAATATTTTCCTCATGCCAATGGATGGATCATTTTATTCAAATTATTAGGGGACCTTTTAACGCTATAGATTACCCCCACTCACCCTTCACTTACACATTCAGAGGTTCTGATTCTATGATAAGAACAAAGAATCTATGTGTTTATTTTTAAAGCTCCCCAAGAAATTTTGGTGGCCACTGGATCTGGGGACCACTGGTATAATATGTTCCTCCCACTAACCTCAAGACTTCACCAGTTAAAAAAGAAAACATAAAGTTCTTGAGATGCCACGAGCCTCATTTTCACTGGGGATTCACTTAGTTTCCATAAGCTTACGTCTTCGCAGGTCTCTTCTTTTGGTAAGTCACCATTCAGTACCCATTCACTCAGTTGTGTTAAAACTCCTTGACCATGTCAACAACAGTACAACCTCAAAACTTCTTCTATCTCCCCTGAAAATACTACACGAATCAGCTCTTGGTTTTATATCCAATAGTCTCCTCTTGGTCCAAACCATGACCTCTTTTTTCATTCCCCCACAGTTGGGGGTCTTCTGATTTTTGACATGTTACAGCCTCACCCTTCAAGTGGGAGGACATCCCACCCTCAGTCTGAAGGACCCTCCAGTTTCTCAGCCTTCCTATAAGTGGTGTGTGTCTGTCTTTCTCCCTCTACTATTTTACACGGTTACCAGTGATATTACTTCAGGATTGAGTTTTACTTTTTTTTTTTTCTATTTCTTCTAAGCTCACTTCTTTGGAGAAAGTGTGCCAGCTCACATAGCTTTGATTGCCATCTCAATTTGCATGGCAAATATATGGGACCTCTCATGTAAACACTTCTCCTGCACTGAAGCCCAAATATTTCACACATTCTATAATACATTCCATATCATGACCTAGAATTAAATATATCAAGGACAGAGTTCCTTCTCTTTTCCCTATAAGATCCTTTAACCTCCCTTATTATTATCTTGCTTGTTTCCCATGCTCAGGCTCTTGGAAATACCGTTTATCCATGGTAGAAGTTATGGATAATCGTAAGGAAAGATTTAGCAGGTAAAAAGCCTCAGGAAAAGACAGTGTGGTGGCTGCAGTTTTTCCCTCCATATTCTTTCTAAGATTGATCCCTTTCTTCTGGTTGTCCACAATCTCAGGCTGTTCTCAACCAGCTTTCTTGGCCCACCCCATCCTGACCTTAAGTGGGAGGGATTTCAGAAGCACTAGCCAGCCCTCGGGTCCTCAGCGTCACAATAAGCTTGGTAATCATCAGGCTCTGGCTTGCTCTCCAGTACCAGTAGTCCAGTCTGTCATTTACCAAATACCGTGGACTTCCTATGTATTGCAGGTATTCTTCCAGGCACTTAAGGGAAAAAGCAGTAAAATGCTAGATTTCTGAAATCTTCCTGAAAGTCAGGTTGGATATTCTTTCTGGTCTCTGCCTCCCTGTCTTGATTTCAGAGCTTCAGTTCATCCTAAAAGCAGGCACATCCTTCCTGCTATCGGTCTCCTTGGAGGATTGCTGCCTCTCCCTAGGGAGGACAGGGTGATACTGCCTGATGCTGAATGCAGTCCTTTTTCCTTGAACCCCTTGGTGTTGCTTTATCCTCCATTCCACATCACCCAGCTCCATGCTTTCTTGCCCATCCCACCCATTGTATATTCCCATACTTTTTGGGTACTGTCTTCTGCTTCTTTGGAGTGGACCTTCTTCCACCCTTAGAGGCTTTGTACAACCTCCCTGTTATCCAACGGCCTGCTGTACTCCAGCGGGCAGCTCAAGGTCCAGTTCTCAGCCCCTCCCAGTCTGTCTCATTCCACCCAGATTAATCAGGCCTGGCCCTAGGACATGACAGAAACAACTGCTGCCAAACTGTCTCCTTTGTCTTCAACCTTTCACTGATCCTGTATGCCTAATACTAAAGAGGGTAAGGAGCTGGTGTTATTTTATTCATCCCCCCAAAATTTTAGACTTGCTTTGCTTCCTATATTAAATTAAATCACTTTTTCTTGTCATGGACTGCAAGACACTGTATTCTCTCTATTATCTCTTTATGCTCTCTCTCACTTTCTTGCTCGCTCACTCGCTCTCTCTCTCTCTACACACACACACACACACACACACACACACATTGCCCACTGAGTAACCTGAGAACCATTTTTCTTAGTGACTGCTCACTGTATCAGCAGAATGATACTCTCTTTACCTTTTCCCACACTTCAACTTGTAAATTTCCATTTCATTACATTATATGGGTTGTAATTCTCTCACCAATTCCCCTGCCAATACTTTATAATTTAATGTAACATGATAGTGGTTTTCCATAGCCTGAGACTTCAGTTTTTGATAATTTCATTCAAAAACTTAATGTATGCACCCTGATACCACTTTGTGATGAAGGTTGCCAAGACCACTCATAGTTGATAAAAATAAAATGAAATATGTGCTCAGGTCTGAATTTATGGTCGATAATTATATTTTCTGTTCATGAAAACCAGGTCAGTTCTACAATCTGGTGGTGTTTTACCCAGCAGAATTTATATTTTACTACCTCTATCACGTCCATCTTGCTGTAAGGAATTGATCTTTGCAGTCTGAAGGAGGAACTCAGAGTGAGCATGTCAAGGAACTTCAATTTTTTTTTTCTCTAACCCACAGACAGGTTTTCAGTAAGGAGAAATTGCCAAAAAGAATTTAAAGCAATGTCCTTCTCCTTCTTCAGCCTTAAATGACCTAGACTGGACAGGGGACCGAATACTTCCTCAAAACATACTACTGGATGGGGATCTGGCTCGGTGTTCAGGTGGGGGCCTTTGGCTCTGCCAGGCCAGGAGACAGCATCTTCACTTTCCCTGGTCCATGACAGTCCGTAAATCAAAAAGACCCAATGACTCTTTATTACAAAATTGTGTCCTCATGACTTTCTCTTCTCCCCAAGCTCTCTTTCTTGACTCATCTCCCATCAACCCTCTGCTACATACATCCATAGTATAAACACGCCAGGCAGAACTTCACATTCCTTGAACTGTCATGCCTTTTCATTTCTTTGTTTTTGTACACCAAGTTCGTTGTTTCCTTTAATTGTCTTTGAGCCTTAAATGCTCTTCTTCTCTCCGTTTCTTCCTGGCAAAATCCTACAATTCGTTTAAGACCCAGTTTTATTATTCCTGTCTCTTGTGAAACTGCCTGATTCGCCCATCCTCTGACCTCCTACAGCTACTTATATTTAGCACACACAGAGGTATGTAATCTTTTATTTACATGCCTGTCAGCCCTCTAAGTAGTGAGTTCATATTCCTCCTTTATATCCCTGACACTGAATATGGGCCTGACACATAGTTGGCACTCAGTAAACATTTGTGGAATGGCTGCAGGGAATAACATTTGTAGGAATCTGAAGTGTGACTGATTAGTTCATTTGGTCCTTGCCAATGAGGTCAAAAGTCATAAACTTGAGTCACCTACCTACACACTGCTAATTTTGCTCTTTCACATGAGCAAATATTCATAGATACACACTAGGACCCTATCTTTCCATCCAAACAACATTGGCTGCTTTTCACCAAGAAATCCAAGAGACCTTGATGCACAAACTCAAATACAAACTTGTGGCAGAGAGATCAGCCACAACAGTCACAGACATCTGTTAAATACTGTGTTCAGCATTGTGCTCACTGTCAGAGGAAATGCACGCAAAGTACATAGTGGTGTCCCAGCCTTTTGTGACACGGTTATGATTGAGTATGGATGACACTGCCAAAGGATTTTTACATTTGGGGGTCTCTAAAGACCCAAGAACTGCATTTTTATGGATTCTTTTCAATTCCATAGTCAACCTCACAACTTTTGAATACCCATATCAGGAAATCCAATTTTGTGAAAGAAATTTAGTTTAAAACTATAAATAGGATTTTCATTATTCTAGAAGCACAAAGATAATTAAATCAAAAATGAATTCAGAACTAATGAATGGGACACATAGATAGCAAATTAGTATAGAGGTAAAAATCTGCAAGTAACCTTTGTGGCAGTTTGGAGTTCTTTTATGAGTCCCAAAAAATGAAAGATTATGTTTTTGAAATGATCCATTCCTGTGGGTGTGAGACTTTTTAGATTGGACTATATCAGTGAGGCATGACTCAGGTTGAATCTTTGCTCTCTTGCTGGGCCTATTATAAATGGAGACACAGAGACAAAAACACAGGAGAAAATGGAGCTGCCGTATTTGATCCTTCCATGTGTGTAGCCTACAGCTGCAGAAAGGCAGAGAAGCCCCGAGAGACTGAGAGAGAAAGCCTAGAAAGAGACAAGTCCTATGACTGGTTGCCCACAGCTGAGCTCCCAGAGACAGTAGATCTGGAGAGGAAGGCAGAGACCTTGGCAGAGATTTCCTGCCATCTTGCTTCACCTGACTTTTCCATTTAATCAAAGCCACCATATATTATAATTAACATAAGTTAAATCCAATTCCACATGATAAAAGTTAATAGAAGCATCACTTTTCCTTCTGGCTTTTGGATAAGATCAAGTGTAAAGTTAATAGATGGGCTAAAATCCAATAGGGCAATATGATGATATATGATAATAAATATTTAATAAAGTATTTGTTCTAGCAGTCAATTGCAACTGCAACTACAATTTCTAAGGCCTATATTATGTAAACACAAAATATAACTCTGAAAGAAAATCCATGGATAAGTGTCAGATATTATTGCCTTTCTATTCACAAAATAAACTCACTTTCCAAAATGAATATTGGAATATTAATATAAATTCAACATACCTATTTTAGAGTGGGTCTTAGGAAACTTTAGTTTACTGGAAAGGTTGTTGGAATCAAGAGACCTAAGTTTGCTCAGTTGCAAAATGAGATTAAGTTAAATAATAATAATAATAAACCACTTTACATTTGAAAATGCTTAATGTGTAAAAAGTTCTTTCATATATGTTATTTCATTTTGTTTTACATATCAACCCTGTGGGATACGTAGACATATTTTTCCATTTTCCATTTCAAGAAACTGAAATTCAGAGAGAGAAAGTGACTTAACCAAGGCCATGCTGCTCAAAGCTATAAATCTGCATTGCAAATGCCAATCTCGGTACCCTATGTGCTTTCCACCTACAAGATTATCTTAACAAAGGTGTAGCCTTCCTAGAGAATTTATAAAATAACACAAATCCTAAAAACCTTTCCCTGTTATGACATTTATGCCTGAATCAAAAGCTGTAATAATGGTGGGGATTTTCTTTTTGAGCATAAGCTCTGAACTATGCACAATCCAAAATAATTTTTTTCAAGTTAAGCCTAATTACAAATTTTCACCCGTAGTCAATGTGTATCTTTATATGCAGCTCATCAGAAGCCCTCTAATTAAGCCAAGAATTACTCACCAAATACTTTCTCACTGTGTTCGGTCCAGAGGTTCAGTTTTGTTAAACAATGCCATTATTTTCATTCTGTAAACCTGCTTTGGTTCTGTAAAGTCTAACGGGAAAACTTCCATTACAAACAAGAAGCATAAAAGGGGAAAAAAGCAAAACACATTTTCAGTTCAAAGCCAATTAACTCCATTTGGTTTTTGGTTAATCTTTATTTTAAGCTTTAAATTGCCAGTATCAATAAGAAGTTAGATTGTCTTATTGCTGATTTTATCTTGTGATGATTATCTATAAAGTGCCCTGGGATCCTTCTGTTAAGAACCTGAGCTCCAAAATGATAACTGTGATAACTCAGAGAAGATTTCAACATTCAAATAAGTGTGGTACTGAAAGGTTCAGCAAAAACCCACAGTCAGTGAGTCATTGTGTTATGCAGAGAGTGGAAGGCAGCAGCAGAAAGCAGGGGCCATACTGAGGCCCTTGATATTTTGTGGGGAATAAATTTTGATTCCTAGTTTATACCAGTCTTAATTTGTATTAGTTATTAGACACCCAAGAAGTGTTTCACCATATAGAGGCACATTACTCAGAGCTCTTCCAGGCTTCCCACACTGCGTGAAAGTCACAGTTCCTTCTGTAATTACTCCCTTTGAATTAATGGTCCCTTTAAAAGTAGAAGCATATTTTCTAAGTGGAACAAAATCGCACGCAATTATTGACCATTCCCACTTTGGTGCAAACAGATGATCGAGTGATGATCTTCCAGTGGCAGTGTTCCGCAGATCGGGGCACAGCATGACTGATGGATGAAGGAAGGAAGAAAATAAAGTGCAAAGATGGGCAACTGCTAAGCGTGATGTCCTCAGGGCTTGGGGATGCTAACAAGTCTGGGTGGGTTTTGGCTGGGTATCATCATTTCATCTTTATTCTTTAGGCAGTGTTTCTGTGGATGCTGTAGATTCCTTTCAGGTCAAAGACTCATCAGACCGTGGCACTGTACAGCCAACCTTACTAAAGGACATCCATTCTATGCGCCTTTACATTTGTAAAGCATCCATAAGGATTATGGCCAATGAAGAAATGGCAGTGAGTTCTCAAAGAAAATCAGGCGTTTCCTTTTGTTGTCAGCATCAGTTTTCACTTAATTAAAAAGAGAGGGGGAAATGAAAGGTTTTCAGTGAAGAGTAGTGAATTGGATTTCAGCAGCACCAGAGAAGAAAAATGTTAAGATAACAACAGAGTAAACAAATACCAGATGTGGATTTAAAGTAGAGATGAGTTTTAATTCTGATTCTGGCATCTTCTAACTTTGAGGTATTGGCTCATCTCATTGAGTCTCAGTTAGCTCATCTGTATAATGAGAGGTGAACAGAGATTTCTATGATCAAGACTTGAGAGACTGCTTCTAGGCTTAGAAAGTAGGGTTTTGGAAAGGCAAAGGTTGAATTTGAGTGTAAAATGCCTCATGCTCTTTAGATGACGAACTTAGAAATGGGAGATTGGTAGAAGCGCACTTAAAATTGGCATTTGCAAATTATTTTAAATGAAGACTTATTTGTGACTGAACGAATGTGAAGCTTAGCCAGAATGAATGGCCTTCTAGGGAAACAACATTGGCAAATGATCCCTGAAAAATTTTCCAGCAAATCTAGCCAAAAAGCTAGTAATAAGTTAGAAGAGAAATCCTCCTTTAAAATTTTTCTATTGGGCAGAATTCAGACAAGAACTTTGATAAAGGCCAATAGAAAAAGGAAAGGAAGAAGGTAACTACCTAGACTGGGATTTGGGGACATGGCCCAAGCATGTGCGGTCACAGGCGCAATACACATTCACCTCTAAGAGAGCTAATCCAAAGTGGCTCATCCAAAATAAAGCACCAAAGTTTTAATAGTATTTGGGGCTTTGTTTATTTTCCCCCATAAAATATAGGTAAGTTTATTTAGATAGGGACAGTAAAGGGGAAAAAATGGCCCACAATCCATCAGCAGAGATATAGTTAAATACCTTATAGTGAAACCATTTCATGGACTAACACCATTTTAACTTTTTTTCCAATGCTCTATGTCATGGGAAATGTTCAAAATGTACTGTTAAGAGAAAAATCATGACACGATATATTATATGTCCATACATACACACAGTATGATCCAAATTATGCAATTGTACATTTTTAAAACATATTTAAATTTACAGTGGTAATCTCTAGTGATGGGATTATGGGTGATTTTTTTTTTCCCTTCATTTCTGCATTTGTCAAATCCTCAACAATGAACAAGTGTTAGTTTACTAAGGAGGAAAAAAACTTTAAAAAACAAATTATCCTAAAGCAATATATATTATTTTAATGTTTTAGTGGAAAATAACCCATGAAATATAAACTTAACAATACAAATTATGGTTCCTTCATGATGTTTCACATAAACAAGGGCAGAAGCTAGTGCAGAGTGTATTTGCAAGTTTCGTTCTGTCTTGGTTATCAGGGAAAGCAAGAGCCAAAGAAATGCACTGAAATTTTTATTTTAAAACAGTCTGTATCATCCATTTCTGAATAACTTACTCCTTATATCAGTAAAATAACTTTACTAAAATACTTTAGTTCCTATTCTCTCTTCTCCTTACTCTCCATAATACTCCTAATAACCATCACTTATTGAGCACTTACTACATACCCATTCCTGCTCTAAGTGGTTTTTTTTCCCCACAACAACCCTACAGCAACCCTATGCTAAAGATAGCATTATTCCCTTTTGACAAGATAAGGAAACTGAGGTATAAATTAACTCACTTGCCTAAAGTCATAGGCAGCCTGATCCCAAGAGTCCCAGCTCATCATCTGTCACCATGATGATATTGCTCATGGTGAAAATAAAAATGGTGAACATTCAGGTAGCACCTACATATGTGCTAGGCTCTAAGTTAAGCATTCTTATGTATTGTCACAATTAATACAGCAATCAGATAAGATTAATATCATTATTATAACCATTTTACAGGCTAGGAGCTTGAGCCTCAGAAAAAAATACGTAACTCTCACAGATGCAGCTAGTAAATGGAAGAGTGAGATTTCTCCATCCTGAGTCTCTTTCCAAAGGAGGTCATTTTACCCCACCAATACTATGAAACCACTCTGAGCCAATGCCATAGAGACCTCATTAGCCTTAATACTTATATTATTTATCGAAAAAATTTGACATTGGATTAGCTTTACTAGACCTCCTTGAAAGCTGCTTACTTTCAGGGTAAACAAAATTGAGCTCAGCCTGCCCTTCCAGCCTTATAGCCCACTTGATAGTCAATAAAGGGTGTCATTTATTACTTACATGTTTGTAAACCATAGGCCTTCACTGTGAAATGCAAAACTAAAATTCAGACATATTTATATAATATACACTGTGAAGACACAACTATGAATTGCTTATAGTAAAATAGCATAAATTATTAGACATGGAATGGAAATGTGAAATTTAAAAGTCAGCATCAACTCACTAATTATTGATTTATTTTAGATATGTTGAAGAAAATATCTGGCATCCCATCTTTTAGAATACCTTTTTCGTGTGCTTGACTAGAAAGACTGATTTGTCATTGTATATTTGTGTGGCTATGGGGGTGGGGGGGAGGAAAGAAAGAAAAGAGAGAGAATATGAATTTTAAAAATCTTAAGAGAGCCCAGCTTTATTCCCTGATGTTTTTGTTCCTGATATTTCTGTTTCAAAAGGTGTAAATTTTATAGATTGCAAAACTATGGTCCATTTTTAATATATATCAATGACATTTTCTCAGTAAATGTCACTCATAGGCTTTATTCAGTAACCTGTCATAATAGGTTCGACCTTTGGGGGGATACTACATTCTTAGCATATTATTTTTTGGAACAATAAATCTAGGATTCCTGCAGTGTCTCTTTTACGTAGTCAACCAGCATGTCTTCTAGGCATAGGAAAGAGACTCATGGTTTTTCTTAGGAGACTAAAGCTGACAATTGATTGCTAAAAGAAGGACCCAGGAGTTAAATTTGTCCCAACTTTGCATTTGAGAAATGGATTGGTTGTCATGCAGTTTCAAAAGTTAAAAGAGAGGAAAAAATAGAGGAAGATATCTTGGAAACCCCCATTCCAGTGCTCTTGAAGACTCTCCTGGCGTTCCTGGGAACAGCAGGAGTGTAGCTGCCCTGTCCATTGCTCTGCTTGAAGTGATGATTTCAATTACCACCTGGCAATGCAAAGAGAGCAGCCTGTGGACAACAAGGCCTCCTGGAGAATTACTTTGGTTTAGCTATTTTAGCAACTCTCATCTTTGGAGTCTCTTTAAATTACAGAATAGCACCATCCCAGTTTGTCAGGCTCTGCTTTGTAGCAGAAGCTGCGGGAAAATTATAACTTCAGATCCCTCCGTGTAGTCAGCTAATGTGGTGAGTGCAGAATCTGCCAAAACTGGGGCTGGCAGCTAAATGCAGTAGCTCTTGTGCCCCTTCCTTCTTTGAATTTAGGGTTCTGCATTTGGATACCCCATTATGTGAGATGTGAACCCCAGCTATGTATGAAAGTGGACTTGAGGGTATTGCCCCTCACTCCACCCTCTGCCTCTGCCCTATTTGGTGCCTGGGAGAATATACAAGTAAGAGCTACAGAGAAAACGGTCCATTTTCAACTAATAGCAACAACAGTACTTAACATTTTATAACACTTTACAAAATGATTTTGCATGCAGTACTGTATTTGATCTTTGCAAACATCTGTGTAGTAAGAGTCATTATCCCCAGCTGATAAATGATGACACTCATTATGTGATCATTACAACACTGTGAACACCACAATTGCCCTGAAGCGAGTTTTATTATCCCAGATGATATGGGGATAGCACTGATGTTTAGAAGAGATGCCAGAACTGCCCCAGTTCATCAACTAGAAGGTGGTGGAGCCAGAGTGCTCTTGACACTTGACACTTCACTTTAGTCACGATCCAGTTCCTCTTCTATTGTGTATGTCAGTATAGGGCATGGAGCAAATTCCTAAATGACACCAATAATCTAAGAGGGATGTAAACAGTATCATGAGAAATAATATGAATTAAGTAGAGGAAGGAGTTGGTTTGCACTTGTAAAAAAATGACAAAAATATATGGATGGGTCTCCTCTGACTGCCCCTTTCTTTCCCTAACCCCAAACCACCAAACCACTCACAAAATTAATTTTTGAAGAAAAGAAAAGCTTAAAATGGGCCAGGAATTTAAACCCAGTGATACAAAGGCACATCATTCCTTGTAGTAGAGAGAAATGAATGGCAGCTGAGGAGCTCGATACTGCCCCAGAGGCTATTGCCTTTGTCAGGGCAGCAGGCACAACCTAGGACTCAGTCCTTTCCTTCCCTTTTAAAATAAGTGCCATGAAGGAAATGCCGCTTCTGACATTTTCATAATGCTTCCTACTTTGGGGAAAAGAAACAAGCCAAGAAAGCCCGGCCCGCGGTAACAGCCAACAGAAATAAATGCTTAGCATGTCAAAGTACAACATCAATAGCTTTCGCTCCCGGGGGAGGCAGCCAGCATTCTGTAAGAAATGTGAGGAAAGGAGTGGATTGAAGGGTGTTGGAGCTGACAGACACAGCAAAGGCACTTAGCTTTGATGCAGCTGGTTCTCACTATCTCATGGCATGCTGCGCCCCAGCTTTCTGTTTAGCAGCTTGGGTAAAATTTGAAACTCCTTGCTGAAAACCCCAAACTTTCTTGCAACCTTTTCTCACTGTAGGAAATAGTCTTCTCTAAAGACAAGGATTTACCCTAAAGCACATTTCTTAATAACAGCTTTATTGAACTATAAGTCACATATCTTACTATTCACCCATTTAAAAGATACAATTCAGTGGTTTTTAGTATATTCTCAGAGTTCTGCCACCACTATCACAGTCAGTTTTAGAACATTTTCATCACCGCAAGAAGAAATCCCATATGCATTAGCAGTCCCTTCCCATTTGCCTGCAGCCACTGCTCTGCTTTCTGTCTCTATAATTTGCCTGTTCTGGACATTTCATATAAGTAATCATACAATATGTCGCCTTTTGCATCTGGCATCGTTTACTTAGCGTGCATGTAAAAACTCACTTCATCCGATAACATCACTCTGAATGGGAGAAGTTGCAGAGTCTAGTCCATCCGTACGTGGTCAGTCGTAGGTCACTTATTACCTGAGCCCGAGTGTGGGGCGTACATGCGTGTAAAAGGCTCCAGATCCATCCAAATGGTTTTTCCAAATTAGACGCTCTCTGAAAAGGGAGGACGCAAGGCATTGCTTACTATCTTTTGGGACAATTGAAATCCTTAGTTTATCTACTTTCCAGATGTAACCACTGTTATGTAAAAACATCACCAGAGTTCCTCCCTCTTTGTCTGAGAAGGAAATGACTCTGCAAGAGTGGAAGCTCTGCTGCCTGCATGCTAAAGGCATTTTCTCACCTGTACTATTAAGGCTGACTACAGAGACCAGCATTTCCTGAGGAGAAAACAACTTTCAGTACACTATATAATCCAGAAAAGAACACCGGGGTAAGGACAAAGCACAATGTCTCCCACGTTTCAACGTAGGTTACTAATTAGATCTGAAATGTAATTTTGACTGTGTCTTCCTCACAATTCTATCTGTTCTTTATTTAATGCATTATTTTAAATATCAGGCTATAAATTCTGGCTCTCTGTATTAAAATCTGCATTCTGGTTGCATCTTAAAATCACCTGAAAAAAGTTTTAAAAGTCTATTCATGGTGCCCACAACAGTTTGACTTCACTGATCTGGAGGGAGGTCCAGGCAGTACTAGTTTTAAAGCTCCACAGGTGATTCTAATGTGCTAATGGTTTGGAAACACAAGCCCGACTATTACCAGCCCCTTAATTTGTTATCCAACTTTAAAAGAGCCCATTGTCCCCTCTAGATCGGTGCTTATTGAACTTTTCCATGCGTCTCAGTCATCAGGTGCTCTGGGGTAAATGTAGATGCTGATTTGGTGCCTCTGGGGTGGAGCCTGGGATTCTGTGTTTCTAACAAGCCCCCAGGTGAGGCTGATGCTGCTGGCCCCAGTGGAGGAGCCCCTACCATTCCTGGCACTTTCATTCTTCCGAATAGGACGTCATCTTCTCGAGGATTTAACTTTTTAATATAGTCCTCGCCGAATATAATATGTGCTGCATTCCTTTTTAAAATAGAATAGAAATTCTATCACTGCTGTCATAGGCAGCCTTTGTTAACATAAAGATTAACCTCTATATTAATTTAAAATAATAATCCAGAGCTTTTAAAGGGGTCATAAAAATACTGCACAGTTGAATGAACAAGAGACCCCGTGGTTGGCTGCAGGTCATAGAATTGGAAGGGATTGGTATTTGGAGCCAGTCACACACACAGCTGCAAACTCAGCTCAGCCTTGACTTATTTCATGAAAGTTATGAAAGTTACTTAACTTCTTTCAGAGTCATAGTTTCCTTTGAACATTAAGGCAAGAGGTACTTTTAGGAATGTTATGAAGATTGGTGAGTTAAGAAATGCAAAATGCCCATCATGCCATTGACCTCTATAGATATGCTTAAAGAGAGGGTAAAGCTTGAAAAAAAAACCATTGCACAATCTAAATATGTGATGTCCTCACTAAAACCTTTTGCCTGAGGAATTAGAAAAAAAATGAGTCTCTTCTCTCTAACCCTCCAACTTGTTTTTTTCTCATCTCCTCCCAACATCAAGGACAGCCTTAGGGAAAAGAAAAAGCGGGACAAATTGAGGCTTAAATTGAAAAAGAGACTGTGATATTCCTTTGGTTGAATGTTGAGAGTCTAAAATATATTTTGAAGAGATTTTGTTTAGTTCCCACTAATATAGCCACCTCTTTCTTTCCTTTCTCACTGTCTGCCTGAGCCACCCCCAGGGATAAAGACTCCTTGTTAGTCTGTTTGATGGTGTTCAGCACCTTTGAGACCCATCAGATAAGAGAAACTGAGAAGTGAAGTATGGATGTTGGTTCATTGTCATCAAATGAATGGTACTGCAAAAATTAAAAAGCTGTGTCCTATATTTTTCCACTGAATAAATTGATTCTCTTCATTCACTGCCCTTCTTCTAGAAATGGAATCAAAATGTACTTCCATAAAAATGTGGCCATATTGAGAAATAGTCTAGGGTTATCATTTGTATATGCTTTGCTGGATTCCAGAAAACAGACTTTATAGTACATTATTCAAATTTACAAAAATGTGAAAAGTCAGGTGAGAAGTTCTCCGTACCTTCTTCATAATTATTATGACAATTAAATATTACATTATACCAGTTGTTCTATATGTTCCTTATCACAGTGCAATAATAATGCCAAGAGTTGTATTTGGATGAATGGCTGCATCTACCCAACTGTTCTCTTGTTTTTGTCAACCTGCCAATTTAAAGAAATTACAACAGATACCTGATTGCTTCCAGTTGATAAACAGAGCCAAAGAAGGGCCAACAGGAATCTGTGGTCTTGGGGGTTGGGTGGGGGTAGGGCTCGTTGTGGCAGTGCAGAGGCCCTGCAGTCATGGGATTAGCGTGGTGATGGGGAGATCGGCGTAGGCTGGAGAACCTTTTGGGGTCTCTTGGGTAAATGTGCTGTGAGGAACGCAGGCATTCTTATGCTGATTATCAAGCTTGTACAATGGGCGTCTTCACCAAACCAGCCCCTTTCCATGAAACATCCCCGTGATAGAAGTGGGGATAGCGTCTGTGTGCATTAAGGCCTCAAAAGTGAACAGAACACATCCTGTGGGTGTGTTCCTTTAAAAATTACCTTGGTCCCTTTCACCTTTGCTGCCTTGCCAGGGAAAAACTATTCCTGTTATGAAGCCAAAGGGGAAGATTGCTGAGCCCTTCTGAGGTCTGCCTCTCTTGATTTAGAGGCCTAATTTATAAGGACTGACTTCATCCCCACTTTACATCGACTGAAATGTCCTTTAATCTTCAAGTTTCCTATTTATAGCCTTGCTGTGCAGAGGAGCAAAATCAATAAATGATTTAATGGCTCCACCTGTCAGGGCCACTATTGATTCTATTACTAATGATTTTGAAATGATATGCCATTATGCAAATTCCATCTATTTCAGTTGTCTTTGCCAGGCACCTTCAGAGGTCTTTACCTATGATTTCCAGAATCTCAGTTAGCAAAAACTGAAATATTATTTTCTAAGGATTATGATCCTAGTGAATATTGATACTCTGATGATTAAAAAGTGGTAAATTCTTATTTTATTATACAATCAAATTGTGCGACCCATATAAGGATATTTCTCACACTCATCAGCTACTTAAGTATAGAAAATAAAGCTATTACAGCAATAGAAATTAAACTGTACCATATTCATCAAGGATAAGAAACACTATGTTTTTTTAATTGTGTCTATTTATTTGTGAATAAGTTGTCATGCTGCCTTTTGGGTGTGAAACTGATAGCCTTTCCTTAACAAACATTCACCCCAGTAGCAAGGCTACTTGAACCATCCCACTGTGCCTTCTGTATTTCTATAATCCAATAAAATATGAGATGAGATGGCAAACTGGTTTGGAGTACAAAATAGAGAAAAATAAGTAACATGTTTTTGAGTAATGCAAGCGAGAGCATTGTAATATGACTCTCTTGCAACTGAGGCAGAGAGGGGTCCAGTTTCATGTGCCCTACCAAGAACTACCTTGATAACGAATGTTAGGTCATCAAGTTCAGAGAACAGTAGCTTGGCCCTTTAAATGTCCATCAGCACTTTCAAAGATGCACAACTGTAATTTAAGATTACAAGGTATGAGAAGAAAAATCATACGTAAAATGCTTAAGTTCTGATAACAGATAGGATAGACATTTGATTGATTTTTTTGTGGGGTAAATTTGATCTCCTTTATAACATTAAATTCAGTTTTAAAATAGAAAGTGCATGTATCATCATGCCTTACGTTCTCTTGTGCTTTTCCTAATATTTCGTATGTTTTTGGATAGTAAGAAATGATCTGACATCCTGATTTTGTCAGAGCAGGCCGATTTTTTAATTCAGGGTAAATAGGTGACTTCTACAAAAATAGTTCTAGAAGTTAGGTAGGGATTATTCCTTGTACACATGTAGTTAGACTCTGTCCCATTTTGGGTAGTTCTATAAATATCCATCTACACTTTAAAAATGACTGATACTTTAGTCATTGGTAGCTGCTCATCTAGCCTTGGTATTTCAGTCTTTGAGGACAGAGCCGAGATAGAAAAGGCATTTACGTGAGCAGTAGTAAGAATTGAGATGTGGGCATCATGCAGAGAAGGTCTTTAGCTGAGGAGCAGAGGGTAGGTGATGGGCCCTGCAGGACCAGACCAATCTTTTGAGCTCATTTCCCCAATGCTAAGCCCAGAGAGCAGGACCAAAGCATTTAGCCTGAGGGGCTGGGAAATTCAGAGAATTAAAAGCAACTTCTGGGAGTGGGTATAACTCAGTGGTTGAGTGCCTGATTCCCATGTATGAGG